>JAVSCE010017307.1:0-61945 GCA_032199065.1 Smutsia gigantea | reverse complement strand
ATTCCCATACATTTTATTTGTGCTTTTTACAGGTTTCTTATCTCATTTACTGTAAGCCATCTTATACATCTTGGTATCTCCCACAACATTTAATATTAGGTAGTCAGTAGGTGCTTATTGATGGAAAGAATTGTATATTCACTGTGTGTTCATTGTAACATAATAGGCTTAAGCTCATTGAGGGTAGGAACTATGACTGTTTTCATTCCCATTCTGTATTTCTAGCCCCTAGCATAGGAAGCACTCGTTAACCATTTGTTAAATTAAATATGTTACAGTTATCAGTTATTGAGATAATCAGTTTCCTGATCACAGAATAGATAACTGGAAATACTACTTTATATTTTTTAGAATCTTAGTTACCTATGTTTCTTCATTTTATATTGACAAATACCCTGATAAAGGTCATGTATTAATTGTCTCATTTTACAGAAGAGGATACTGAGGCTTAAAGAAATTAGTTTATGTATGCTCGCAGAACCAATGAGTAACAGAACTGAGCCTAAAATTCAAGTCTTCAGATGTGAACTATAGAGATTTTCTTGGCCAAGGGTGGTGTGGCCAAACACTAGTTTGGTTCCATTTGCTTTAGAATTGTTGGGGTTAAACAAATGCAATCACGCTGTATGGAATAGAATTAGGTCCTTGTCTGTGTGTTGGACATTTTCAATATCAGACAAAACACAAAAACTGTTTTCTGAGGGAAATCTTGGCTCTACCTATGGCTACTCCTTCCAAATGAGATGCCCGTAGGCTTCTTTCCCTAGTTGGGTTGGCTGTTTGGATGTGGGTCTGACTCAGCAAGCAGGTCTCTTAAGTATTTGCTGGGCAGGACAGTCTGGCTCTCACTACTGCAGAGTATTCACTGAAGGCCTGGGGAAGATTCCAGGAGACTTGCTTGAAGCAAGCGCAGTCATTCCCTTTTCATATTCATTTATTCTTAAATCAAGTCAAAGCAGCATCATGCTGAGCACCTACCTCCACAAACTGCTTTTACTAGGTTGCTGTTTGCTCACTTGCCATCAGTCTGGACATTAAAAATCATTATAAAGAACAGTCCTCAGAGTTATTTCAATGTATTATAAGGATACTGTGGGACATCATTAATTATGATATACTATGTCTTCCATGAAAATTTCTTGAAAGAAAACTGACCTTAGTACAAAGTATGTTTTTACTTCTCCTGAGCAATTGCTTTGTTTTTACCTTATGGACATTGTGAATGTTTAACTTAACGCTCTCTGGTTTGCTGCCAAGAAGCTTAGAGCCAAATCTGTGTCCCACCCATCACACATGTGCTCTATGCCTCGTTAACTTTGTTCCTGGCTCCAGTCTATGACTGCTCAAGTGATTCTTTCTTCTTAAAAAAATCTTAATTCATGCCACCTTATTTGATATATCTATGTTTATATTTATGTTTATATATTTTTTCTCATGAACATCCTTATTCTATATAGTTTAGATTATGATATACTGTGCGCACATAAAACCATCTTTGTAACCTCATTTACTTCAGCTTTTTTTCTTGAGAGGTATATTTATTTTTCTGTACTGTATAGCTTTTTGCAGGGTTTTGATTGCATGAAAATGGTTGTGCCATAAAATTTTATTACTTCAGTAGTGTAACCAAGTGTTAAAACAATGGTCTAATGGCCAGAATTGATTAAGTTGATGCCATAAATTTAGCCCAGTCTTTCACACATGTGTTATTATTTACTAACAATATGCTTTGTTTTGTATTCTCAGTCTGCATGAGACAGTTTATTGTTTTGTGATTTTTAGAAATATTATGCTGCCAGATCAGTGCATAGCATTTAACTCTCTAATAGGCTCAAATATTATGTTACCTTCCACACTTATCAGACTTCTTGTCTTTGTTAGCACCTTACCTCAGGGGAGCATAGTATATTAGCCTTATCATACAATTGTCTTGCTTTTATAAGTTAGTCATGCTTTTGTTTGGACAAGATAATATGAGTGAATGTTTATTTCCAAACCTCATTTGCTTTGATTGGTTTGGAGCACTATCCAGATTTCCTGATCATCTTACTACTGTCATACACTTAATAACATAAATATTATTTGTACATTTTATTCTCTTTTAATATCTTCAAGTAAAGCTATTTGGCCTTTTCTACAACTTTCTGAGGCATATAAAGCAGGTATATGCCCTTCTTAATAAGACAAAAACAAGGACAAAGTAAATGACTTGCTCAATACCAGCAAATCAATGGTAGATCTGGGTCTCCTGCTTCCAGTGCCACAATGACAATAGAATTTCCAACTTACATTATAAACTTCACATAGTTTTTATCTTACCCCTTGAGGTTAAAGATGGGAAATAGCCAAAGGTACATTGATTACTCATGCTTCAGCTGGGCAGAATCAGAAATGAATTTCATTTGTATTACTCTCATGATCTTCTGTTCTCAGAATTACAGTTCCTCTTAACTACAACTGTAATCGCTGTCACTTTGCATTATGGAATGAGGAAGCAATATTTTATCTTATCTCTTGAAAATTGTGTTGAAATGGAAACTATTTCCCTTGGTAATTAGCAGCATTTTTCTTTAGACTCTTGGAAAATTCACTTTAACATAAAAACAATTTGCCATTGTTATCATATGTATTCATTAAAGGGCCAAATATATGGTTGATGCTATAGAGTTTGCTAAATGTTTGTTATAATTTTAACCAGTCTCTGCATTTAGAAAGGAAATTAAAAATTCATGCTATTTCAGCATGGAAGATTTCCAGAGTTTTCATTCTAACTGTTAACATTCAGCACATAAGCTAGAGTTTCTTGAATGTTTACTCTTAGCCAGGCATTGTTGCTAAACACATTACTTTAATCTTTACTAAAACCCTATAAAAGTATATAAAAGTAGCTACTGCTTATGATTCCCCATTTTACAGCCAGGTATCACATTCAACATTAAATACTGTCTTCTTCCTCTCCTTCAGCTTCTGGAATTTCTGAGCAGCCCTGGTCACTACAAGATGGACCCTGTAGTCTTGAGTTACATGGACAGTCTACTGCGGCAATCAGATGTCTCACTTTTGGATCCTCCAAGCTGGCTCAATGACCGTATTATTGGATTTGCCTTTGAGTACTTTGCCAACAATCAGTTCCATGACTGCTCTGACCATGTCTGTTTCATCAGCCCCGAAGTCACCCAGTTCATCAAGTGCACTAGCAGTCCAGTAGAGATCGCCATGTTCCTTGAGCCCCTGGACCTCCCCCACAGGAGAGTTGTGTTTCTAGCCATCAATGATAATTCCAACGAGGCAGCTGGGGGAACCCACTGGAGTTTGTTGGTTTATCTCCAAGATAAAAATAGCTTTTTTCATTATGATTCCCATAGCAGGAGCAACTCCCTCCATGCCAAGCAGGTAGCAGAGAAACTGGAGGCTTTCTTAGGCAGAAAAGGAGACAAACTGGCCTTTGTGGAAGAGAAAGCCCCTGCTCAACAAAACAGCTATGACTGTGGGATGTATGTGATATGTAACACTGAGGCCTTGTGTAAGAACTTCTTCAGGCAACAGCCAGAATCACTGTTGCAGCTACTCACTCCTACATACATCACAAAGAAAAGGGGAGAATGGAAAGATCTCATTGCCAGACTTGCTAAAAATTAGATCCTGAAGTATATTTGTGACTTTTGAAGTCTCCTCTCTCTGCCTGTCCCAGTTTATTAGATGGCTGCAATCTCAGTGCCTGAGGGGAGATGCCTGGTTAAAGGAAGCTTGGTGTTCTTATTTTTTCCTGAAAGAATGTTGCCCTCTGCATTATCCTAATGGAAAGTTTCACTTGAACCCTAACTTGAGAGCAATATGTTCTGTGAAAATGTCTTAAAGTTATGCACTAAAACCTTAAAACCAAGTTATCTTTTACCATTTATTAATTCCCTTTTAGTCTCCCTTATCCACATTGGTTCATTCCAGAGGAAAAGCAGTGATCTGTAAACAAACCATGCATATATGAAATCTAGAGAAATGAAGGAAGAACACTGCAGAGGAACCAAAACCTCACTGCACAGCCCACATATTTAAAGAGACCAGCTGGCTAGAAACAGATCAAGACTTAACCTAATTCAAGATCTAAATATTACAAGAATCAATTATTTAGTTCTGCGGTAATCTCTTCCATTCACCATGCAAAGGCTTTCCCAGCTATCTCTGTAACCTTTGCAGATATTTGATAAAGGTGATGGTAGCCCATCTTCCCCCATCTGATTTCCTGGAAGGCTTTAAGAAAAGGGAAATATTGAGTATCTGTGTTAAAATAAATGGCTGTGGTGGACCTTTCCGTTTGCTCAGTGAGTGAGTCGACTTCCTACTGTGAATTGGTAACAGCTTTTGTTCACCTTGTCTGTTAGCCATGCATACACTCCTTCCTTATATCCAAAGATCTATGGTTTTAAAACGGATAGCTGATAACTAAGGATACCTGTTATTTCAAATAAATATTTCTGCTCCCTCTCCTCTCTATCGTTAACCTGGCAGAATTGTTCTCAGTATGTCATGGTGATTTCAGGAATGTTATTGTATGTAAAACTTGCAGACTATAAGTTGGTTTGTTTTTGAAATGTAAAGGAAGAAAAGTGACCTTTCTCAACCCTTTCACTTAATTCAAAATGCAGACAATGTAATTTTTTTAATGTGGAACCAAGAGTAAAAAGAAATGCAATCCCTCCTAAATCACTGATGTGTTTTTTCAGAGTTGTTTCAAATAATTAATAACAAGATGATATGTTGGGTACACACATTAATTTTGTTCCTAGTGAGAATTAGATTACAACGCACATGAGACTTGGAAACCAGAGATTAGTTTCAGCCATGAAATTTAGTTCAGCTCCCTCCCCAGCCTAACCCTGCCCCCAGCCTGCATAGCCCAAAATAACCTTACCACTCAGTGACCACAGAGGCAGTAATTCAGTTCCTTTTAGTCAGGGACAGAAACAAAGTGTAAATAATACAGATTACATAGCAGGCCTGAATGAACACGAAACTAAAAGTCAAAGAAAACTATGAAAAAGTTCCCAGTATGTTTTGGATAAAAAGTAGGCAAATGGAAAATGGGGGCAGGAAAAAAGATTAGGAACAGCCAATCAGCCATAGAGGTGACACAGAGTAGGGTACAGCAAGAGTGACACAGGTTGCTGAGGCCATGGGTGTAGACAAGATAATAAAGCAGTCCTATTTCAATAACTTGATTTAGGCATCTAGTCTAGACTGAGAGAGTCAAATCCTCTGTGGGAAAAGCTATCAATCCGATAATGCAACGTATGTCTGTTTAAATGTCAGATTATCTCTCTCATCAATACATAGGAGCGCAATCTTTTCATTCTAACATTAGTCCCAGAAATAAATTATTCTTTGGAACTAAATTAGTAAAATCTTTTTAAAAAAAGAAACTGTCTCCTTACCTAAATATATAACACAGACTATGCCACAGGTTAGTCTCCTTCCATAAAATTTTGAGTATGCCATGTGTATGTGTGTGCATTATAAAAGGAGAATTTAAGAGTTGTAATACTTCACTATATAGTGTAATACCCAAAAGTTGTGCACCTGCTTGACCATTTACCAATGATGCTACATGATACAAAATAGGAGAAAGATCTTCTGTGGTACTATATTCCCTTCTTAGTGTCAAAAGAAGCCAGTCTGCAAAATTCACCTTCAAAAAATTGAAAAGGAAAGGTTTTTCAGAACTGGATTGAGCAGTTATTACATTGAACTACCCTGCTTTCAAATATTGTATTGCTCCATCAGTATACTCACACTTGTCCAACCTGCATCTCCTGGAATTTAGAAAGGCCACCATATGTAACCCAGCTGTAGATGATGGTCAAAAATAACTATCAGTGGGTTTTCTATTTAATACCGTCCAAATCATAAACATTTCTGCCCTTTGGCTAGATAGCTGTTGAAATTGATAAGCACTAGGCTTAATTGGATCAAAAGAATTAAAAAATCGCAACTGGATTATATTTCTGATGCCTACCTTTTTTTTATTCTGTAATTTTTATTATATTCATATTAACCATATGTTTTAATAATAGGTATTCCATTGAAATGACAAAGTAGAATTTCTCAGTCACATGGTTATCTACTGATACTGAAAGTTTTCTTCACTACTTAAAATGGAAAGGGGGAATGAATATATTTACAGAAATTTACATGTGCCATGGGAAAGAGCAAGACTGTTTTAATCAAATACAAGTCCTGTCAGTTATAACTTTGTAGCCTCATCTCCAGAATGAAGACAGTAGTCTGTTTCAGCCAACACTGTAAGGATTATGTATCATTTATAAAGCATATAGTGGACAATCAAATAAACATATTCCCTCTCTGCCTTCTGCCCAGTTCCATTTTAAGATTAGCAAAAAGTTTAAAAACTTAATTTTATATTACAGCTAAACAGCTGTGCAAAATGGCCTGATAAATACTATTATGCACAAAAGGGAAAACTTATTCAAGGATTGTAAATACCAATGACTAATCTTCCTATCATTTTACACTGCGCAAGTTACTTTATTATATATAATTAGTATATATGTTCTCATTTAATTGTCATGTCTTTCTCTTTTTATAGATAAACAATCTCAGAGAAGCACAATCACATGATTGGAAGCAACAGGGCCTCCACTTCCCCACACTATTTCACCTAATTCCTTTCTCCCTTTTCCGAGAAACTGATGGCAAGAACTCCTTGCTTGAACACTTTAAATGTAATCTTGCCTGACTGTATAAATTTCATAAATTCTGCCGGTATGTTACAGAAACCAATAATGAGAAATTCTCTTCTCAATTAACTTCCAGTAACAGAACCTATATAATAACTGGTTTTGTTTTATACGTTACATCATATTTGGATCATCCCCTGACTATTGATGGATCTACTGATCTAAGGCATTTTAAAAGCCTTACATTGTACTTCCTTTCAGGTTACATGTATATGAAAGATGGCAAGTAGAACAAAAGCAGTAGTCTAGGGAATCTCATAAAAAAAGAGAGGGCTTAAAGGAATGGGGTCAAATTAGTGGAGCCAGGCAAAGATGGGGCACTCTACAGGAGTGGGAAGATTGGTCACTGAATTCCAAAATGAGACAGATGAAAATTCCAGTAAGAAAAAGTCAAGTGCTGTATACATTTAAATTAAATTTCCTTCTGTAGAGAAAACTAATATGCCAGAGTAAAAAGGAAGTGGTAGGCCACATGGAACACTTTCCAGAATAGACCACATACTAGGCCACAAAGAGAACCTTAAATTTAAAAATATTGAAATTCTACCAACCAACTTCTCAGATCAAAAAGGTGTAAAACTAGAAATAAATTATACAAAGAAAACAAAAAGGCTCACAAATACATGTAGGCTTAATAACATGCTCCTAAATAATCAATGAATAAATGACCAAATAAAAACAGAGATCAAACAATATATGGAGACTAATGACAACAATAACAAAACCGCAACTTCTCTGGGATGCAGCAAAGGCAGTTCTAAGAGGAAAGTATATTGCGATCCAGGCCTATTTAAAGAAGGAAGAACAATCCCAAATGAATAGTCTAAAGACACAATCACTGAAATTGGAAAAAGAAGAACAGATGAGGCCCAAAGTCACCAGAAGGAGGGACATAATAAAGATTAGAGAAGAAATAAATAAAATTGAGAATAATAAAACAATAGAAAAAAATCAATGAAACCAAGAGTTGGTTCTTTGAAAAAATAAACAAAATAGATAAACCCCTAGCCAGACTTATTAAGAGAAAAAGAGAATCTACACACGTAAACACAATCAGAAATGAGAAGGGTAAAATCACGACAGACGCCACAGAAATACAAAGAATCATAAGAGAATATTATGAGAATCTATATGCTAACAAGCTGGAAAACATAGAAGAAATGGACAACTTCTTAGAAAAATACAACCTTCCAAGACTGACCAAGAAAGAAACAGAAAAACTAAACAGACCAATCACCAGCAACAAAATTGAATCGGTAATCAAAAAACTACCCAAGAACAAAACCCCCAGACCAGATGGATTCACCTCTGAATTCTATCAGACATATAGAGAAGAAATAACACCCATTATCCTTAAAGTTTTCCAAAAAATAGAAGAGGAGGGAATACTTCCAAACTCATTCTATGAAGCCAGTATCACTCTAATACCAAAACCGGGCAAAGACCTCACCAAAAAAGAAAATTACAGACCAATATCCCTGATGAACGTAGATGCAAAAATACTCAACAAAATATTAGCAAACTGAATTCAAAATTACATCAAGAGGATCATACACCATGATCAAGTGGGATTCATCCCAGGGATGCAAGGATGGTACAACATTAGAAAATCCACCAACATCATCCACCACATCAACAAAAAGAAGAACAAAAACCACATGATCTTCTCCATAGATGCTGAAAAAGCATTTGACAAAATTCAGCATCCATTCATGGTTAAAACTCTCAACAAAATGGGTACAGAGGGCAAGTACCTCAGCATCATAAAGGCCATATATGACAAACCCACAGCTAACATCATACTTAACAGCGAGAAGCTGAAAGCTTTCATCTAAGATCGGGAACAAGACAGGGATGCCCACTCTCTCCACTGTTATTCAGCATAGTACTGGATGTCCTAGACACGGCAATGAGACAAAACAAAGAAATACAAGGCATCCTGATTGGTAAAGAAGAAGTCAAATTGTCACTATTTGCAGATGACATGATATTGTACATAAAAAAAACCCTAAAGACTCCACTCCAAAACTACTAGAACTAATATCTGAATTCAGCAAAGCTGCAGTTTCAAAATTAACACACAGAAATCTGTTGCTTTCCTATACACTAATGATGAGCTAACAGAAAGAGAAATCAGGAAAACAATTCCATTTGCAGTTGCATCAAAAAGAATAAAATACCTAGGAATAAACCTAACAAAGGAAGTGAAAGATCTATACCCTGAAAACTATAAGACACTCTTAAGAGAAATTAAAGAGGACACTCACAAATGGAAATGCATCCCATACTCTTGGCTAGGAAGAATAAATATTGTCAAAATGGCTATACTATTTAAAGCAATTTACAGATTCAATGCAATCCATATCAAAATACCAACAGCATTCTTCAATGAACTGGAACAAATAGTTCTAAAATTCATATGGAACCACAAAAGACCCCGAATAGCCAAAGCAATCCTGAGAAGGAAGAATAAAACAGGGGGAATTATGCTCCCAGACTTCAAGCTCTACTACAAAGCTTCAGTAATCAAGACAATTTGGTATTGGCACAAGAAGAGACCCACAGACTAGTGGAACAGAATAGAAAATCCAAACATTAACCCAAACATATACAGTCAATTAATATATGATTAAGGAGCCTTGGATATACAATGGGGAGATGACAGCCTCTTCAGCAGCTGATGTTGGCAAAACTGGACAGCTATATGTAAGAGAATGAAATTGGATTACTGTCTAACCCCATACACAAAAGTAAACTCAAAATGGATCAAAGACCTGAATGTAAGTCATGAAACGACAAAACTCTTAGAAAAAAACATACGCAAACATCTATTGGACATAAACATGAGCGATTTCTTCATGAACATATCTCCCTGGGCAAGGGAAACAAAAGCAAAAATGAACAAGTGGGACTATATCAAGCTGAAAAGCTTCTGTACAGCAAAGGACACCATCAGTAGAACAAAAAGACATCCTACAGTATGGGAGAATATATTTATAAATGACATATTCGATAGGGGGTTGACATCCAAAATATATAAAGAACTCATGTACCTCAACAAACAAAAAGCAAATCCAATTAAGAAATGGGCAGAGGACATGAATAGACACTTCTCCAAAGAAGAAATTCAGATGGCCAACAGGCACATGAAAAGATGCTCCACATCGCTAATCATCAGAGAAATGCAGATTAAAACCACAATGAGATATCACCTCACACCAGTGAGGATGGCCAACATCCAAAACACAAACAACAACAAATGTTGGCGAGGATGTGGAGAAAAGGGAACCCTCCTACACTGCTGGTGGGACTGCAAATTAGTTCAACCATTGTGGAAAGCAGTATGGAGGTTCCTCAAAAAACTCAAAATAGAAATACCATTTGACCCAGGAATTCCACTCCTAGGAATTTACCCTAAGAATGCAGCAGCCCAGTTTGAAAAAGACATATGCACCCCTATGTTTATCACAGCACTATTTACAATAGCCAAGAAATGGAAGCAACCTAAGTGTCCATCAGTAGATGAATGGATAAAGAAGATGTGGTATATATACACAATGGAATATTATTCAGCCATAAGAAGAAAACAAATCCTAGCATTTGCAACAACATGGACGGAGCTACAAGATTGCTCAGTGAAATAAGCCAAGCGGAAAAAGACAAGTATCAAGTGATTTCACTCATATGAGGAGCATCAGAGCAAAGAAAAAAACTGAAAGGAAAAAACAGCAGCAGACTCACAGAACCCAAGAACGGACTAATAGTTACCAAAGGGAAAGGGACTGAGGAGGATGGGGGGGAAGGGAGGGACAAGGGGGAAAAAGGGACATTACGATTAGCAGAGTAATGTTGGGGGGGCGCGGGGACGGCTGTAGAACTCAGAGAAGACAAGTGGTGATTCCATAGCATCTCACCACGCTTATTGACAGTGACTGTAATGGGGTTGGTGGGGGGACCTGATGAAGTGGGTAGTTTAATAACCATAATATTGTACATGTAATTGTAGATTAATGATACCAAAATAAATTAAAAAAAAAAAGGAAGTGGTAGCCAACTTCAGTATCACTAGCATGGAAGAGTTACCATTACTCTGGAAAAGATCAATCTTAGATCCTGCAGTTTGTGTTAAAAGACAAGGCAGAATAACTTTCTGGCTCTTTTCCCTCTGTGTAGTATCCAAACAAAGCAACCTGTGTTTGGAGGAAAGCCCTTTCTGTGTGATGCAAGCTGGGATAAGGTTTTCTGCCCCAGGCTATGCATCCCTAGCCAGTTCACATCCCAGCTCTCTGCAGCTGCTATCTCAGTCTTCATTCCTCAAACCTGTACAGCCCTCATCTCCTGCATTCCAACTTCAGAAAGAAAAATAGGAACTATCATGAACTTCACTTCCCACCAAATCTGCAAACCTACCTATATGTGTGCCCATCTGTAAGCCTTCCTCACTTCTACTGCAATGACCCTCATAGCAAGGGCTAATCCCTTTACCTGGGCAAAGGAATCTTGTGCAAACAATTCCTTCACATATACAAACACATCATCAACCTCTCTCTACCACTCCTTTCCATCAGCATTTAGATCATAGATGTATTAAATCTCCCCCTCTTTAAAAATAAATAAAAGCATAACTTCCTATCTACCTCTATATGCTGACTTTTCTGCTTTCCTCCTTTTCCCGGCCAGATCTGAAGTGTCACAATTCCTCAGCTCCCTCCCACTTCTCAACCCAGTTGAATCTAGACTCTGTTCCCACACTCTACAAAAAATTCTCAGTAAGATCACTGGTGATTATTTTACAAGTACTCCTAGCAACATTAAATCCTCCTTCTCCAATCACTATTCCTTTAATTGATGTGATGATAACTAGTTTTCCTAGGTACTGCTCTGACCACTCTTATTTGCTACTTTCTTCTCTACTTGCTGTAGATTCTCAGGGTTTTGTCCCCAAAACCTTCCTCTCATACTGTGCACATTTCTTAGCGTCTCTTATCCATTCTCCAGCCCAACCACAGAATTGGGCACTTCAGACCTGTACTTCTCTCCTGAACTCCCCCTAACTTCTACCTGTATATCCCTTTAACAGCCTGCTAGACATTTTCCCTTGGATATTTCAAAGGCAATCCAAACCTAATAAATCCCAAAACTCATCTTCTCCCATCAAGCTTGCTCTATCAGTATTCCCTACCTCTCCCCCATCCAGTTCTAGCCAGAAATCTAGGAGTCATCCTTGACTTATCTCTTCACATCTATCAATCTCCTAGTCATGTTGATTCTACATCTTAAATATCCTTTTAATCCATGTATTTCTATCACCAGTGCCACCACTCCAGTCCAAATAACCACGATCTTTCATCTGGACTGCCAAAATAGTTTCTTACATAGTCTTCCAGTATTCATGCATACTCTCCAGTCCATTTTATATCCTGCCAATATCTTCAATAAGGCTCTACACAATATGCCCCTTCCTACTTCTCCTGCCTCTTCACAAGTGAGACCTCATTTACTGTGCTTCAACTCTGCAGACCCTTTAGTTCCTCCAATGCAACACATTTTCTCCCCTTAAAGCCTTCCCACTTGCTCTTCTCTCCCCCTCTAACTGTCCCACACTCTTCACTGGGGGAACTCCAATGTGATCTCCTCCTCAGAGAAATCTTCCCTGATGCACCAGACTAGTTTGCTTTCCTTGTTAAACAATTCCCAGGATCATGAACCCTCTCGGTGTGCCCAAATCACATAAAATTTTGGGGGTTCTATCTTTTTCCACTAAACTGTAAAAGCCCAAGAGACCAGGAACTATGTCATATTCATACATCATTGAATCCCTGCTGCTTAATATAGTGCCTGGCACATAGACCCTGGTTGTTACTTGTTGAATGGATAAATACAAATATAGAAGCAATTTATCAAAACAGCCCACCATCCTTCCAAGGCAATGCAGGAGAAATCAAAATGCCATCCATGTTAGTCAGCAAAATATTTCATGCTTGCATAAGAGAAAGCTATTGTGGGGATAGAGTTTGATGAACTTAGGCAACCTGACAGAATAGGGAACTCACTAAACATGTAACTCTAACCATGGGCGTCTTCAATTTATCTGCTGATTTCTTATTTCACATAGTTTAATCCATGTGTAAGCATATTTTAATTCTAATTTTTGCCATTTCCACCCTTAAACGTTTTTATGTTTAAATGTAGCATAAGAAAGATGGTGGCATGAGAGGTGAGACAGAGGCTTCCTCCTAAAACTGCATATAATATGAAAATATAATTAATACAACTAATCCTGAAAGAGCAACAGGAAAGAGGGCTGCGCCAAACTGCATACCCCTGGAGAAAAGAATAAACCTCAGGGAACAGGGTAACGTACTAAAGCCATGGCCTGGCTGGACCCAAGCCCTTCCCCCACACCAGCTCACCAATGGGAGGAAGAGAAACAGAGCAGGGAGGGAATGGAGGCCTAGGACTGCTGAATACCTAACTCTGGAGATCTGCTCTGGGAGCACAAACCTACATTTCACGGTGCTTTCATGGTACTCTCATGATTACAGGGTTGGAAAGCTAAGACAGGCAGACTACCTGGAGAGACTGGGATTCCAGCCACTTGTGCAAAGCAGGGACCCATATCCGGCTGCTCTGGGACAAAAGGAAGGCAGTCAGTCTAAGAGACTTCCTAACCGCAAGAGGGCAGCCAAAGGGGCAAGGATATGCAGAGCTTACTGCTCAGGAGAAAGGACAGGTAGACAAAATTGTCCACGTGCACTCAGCCCAGCAGGTTGGGAACTTTCTCAGCCTTCAGGTGCTCCAGGTCCCTGGCTGGCTACACAGCTCGAAGGATCCCCTCTGTGATATGTAGCCTACTGTGCCTTTCTCCTGGCCAGCCCCACCTGGCTCGTAAACTGGCAAACCCTATCCTGGCGTTAGGTCAGCCAGAGGGAAGCCCCATCTACAGCAATTACAAATGCAAAGCATAGAGGTTTATACCTGGGTGATCAGCCGACTGGTTCTGGCAGTGAAGACAGGCATAGCGGCCGGGAAGCAGGAAACAGCTCTTTTCTCCCCCAGGCACCAATACCGCTCCCCTGTGACCCCTGACATTGCTTCAGGTCCTGAGCAGCTCCAGAGAGTAGACCTTCTAGGCACTAGAGGGAACCATATACAAATATGAAACACCAAAGGAACCTGGTTCAGAGTAAAATTATTAATACAACCCCTGAGAAAGATTCAAATGAAATTGACCTCATGAATCTGCCTGAAAGGGATCTCAAAATAAAAATCATTAAAATGCTCATGGAGGTACAGAAAAATATTCAAGAACTCAGGAATGAATTCTGGTGGGAGATCCAATCATTGAAGAGCACAATGGACGGTATGAAAAGCAGATTAGATGCGGTGGAGGAGACGATAAATGAAATAGAAACTAGAGAAGAGGAATACAAAGAAGCTGAGGCACAGAGAGAAAAAAGGATCTCTAAGAATGAAAGAATATTGAGAGAAACATGTGACCTATCCAAATGAAACAATATTCGCATCACAGGGTTACCAAAAGAAGAAGAGAGACAGAAAGGGATAGAAAGTGTCTTTGAGGAGGTAATTGCTGAAAACTTCCCAAATCTGGGGAAGGAGATAGTCTCTCAGGCCATGGAGGTGCACAGATCTCCCAACACAAGGGACCCAAGGAAGACAACACCAAGACATATAGTAATTAAAATGGCAAAGATCAAGGATAAGGACAGACTATTAAAAGCAGCCAGAGAGAGAAATAAGATCACATAAAAGGAAAGCCCATTAGGCTATTATCAGACTTCTCAGCAGAAAGCTTACAGGCGAAAAGGGAGTGGCATGATGTATTTAATGCAGTGAAGCAGAAGGGCCTGGAACCAAGAATACATTATCCAGTAAGATTATCATTTACATTTGAAGGAGGGATTAAACAATTTCCAGATAAGAAAAAGCTGAGAGAATTTAGCTCCCACAAACCATCTCTACAGTGTATTTTGGAGGGACTGCTATAGATGGAAGTGTTCCTGATGCTTAATAGCTGTCACAAGAGGTAATAAAACCACAGTAAAGAAAGTAGAACTGTTAATTACTAAGCAAAAGCGAAATTAAATCAACTATCCCCAAAGTCAACCAAGGAATAGACAAAGAGTACAGAATATACCTAATATATAAAGAATAGAGGAGGAAGAAAAAGGAGGAGAAAAAAAGAATCTTTGGATTGTGTTTGTAATAGCATATTAAGTGAGTTAAGTTAGACTCTTAGATAGTAAGGAAGTTAACCTTGAACCTTTGGTAACCACAAATCTAAAGCCTGCAATGGCAATAAGTACATATCTGTCAATAATCACTCTAAATGTAAATGGACAGAATGCACCAATCAAACAACATAGAGTCACTGAATGGATAAAAAACAAGACCCATCTATATGCAGCCGACAAGAGACTCACTTTAAAACCAAAGACATACACAGACTAAAAGTGAAGGGATGGAAAAAGATATTTCATGCAACTAATAGAAAAAAGGAGGAGTTGCAGTACTTGAAACAGACAAAATAGAATTCAAAAAAAAGAAAGTCACAAGAGACAAAGGACATTACATAATGATTAAGAGGTAAATCCAACAAGAAGATACAACCATTACAAATATCTATATGTCCAACACAGGAGCACCTACAAATGTGAAACAAATACTAACAGAATTAAAAGGGGAAATAGAATGCAATGCATTCATTTTAAGAGACTTCAACAGTCCACTCACTCTGAAGGACAGATCAACCAGACAGAAAATAAGTAAGGAGACAGAGGCACTGAGCAACACATTAGAACAGATGGACCTAACAGACATCTACAGAAATCTACACCCAAAAGCAGTGGAATACACATTCTTCTCAAGTGCACATGGAACATTTTCAAGAATAGATCATATACTAGGCCACAAAAAGAGCCTTGGTAAATTCAAAAGATTGAAATTGTACCAACCAGTTTCTCAGACCACAAAGGTATGAAATTAGAAATAAATTATGCAAAGAAAACAAAAAAGCCCACAAACACATGGAGGCTTCACAACATGCTCATAAATAACCAATGGATCAATGTCCAAATAAAAACAGAGATCAAGCAACAGAGACAAATGGCAACAATAATTCAACACCACAAAATCTGTGGGACACAGCGAAGATTGTGCTAAGAGGAAAATATATTGCAATACAGGCCTACCTCAGGAAGAAGAACAATCCCATATGAACACTCTAAACTCACAATTAACAAAACTAGAAAAAGAAGAACAAATGAGGCCCAAAGTCAGTAGAAGGAGGGACTAATAAAGATTAGAGCAGAAATAAATAAAATCAAGAATAAAACAATAGAAAGAATCAATGAAAGCAGGAGCTGGTTCTTTGAGAAATAAAACAAAATAGATAAACTCCTAGCCAGACTTAACAAGAAAAAAAGAGAGTCTACACACATACACAGAATCAGAAATGAGAAAGGAAAAATCACTACAGACACCACAGAAATACAAAGAATTATGATAGAATACTATGAAAAATTATATGGTATCATACTGGATAACCTAGAAGAAATGGACAACTTTCTAGAAAAATACAATCTTCCAAGGCTAACGCAGGAAGAAACAGAAAATCTGAACAGACCAATTACCAGCAAGAAATTGAATTGGTAAACAAAAAACTACCTGAAAACAAAACCTCTGGACCAGATGGCTTCACTGCTGAATTTTATCAAACATTTAGTGAAGACCTAATGCCCATCCTCCTTAAAGTTTTCCAAAAACTCAAATAGGAGGGAATACTTCCAAACTCATTCTACGAGGCCATCATCACTCTAATACCAAAACCAGGCAAAGACACCACAAAAAAAGAAAATTACAGACCAATATCCCTGATGAACGTAGATGCAAAAATACTCAACAAAATATTAGCAAACCAAAATCAAAAATACATCAAAAGGATCATACACCATGATCAATTGGGATTCATCCCAGGGATGCAAGGATGGTACAACATTCAAAAATCCATCAACATTATCCATTACATCAACAAAAAAAAGGACAAAAACCTCATGATCATCTCCGTAGATGCTGAAAACGCATTCAACAAAATTCAACATCCATTCATGATAAAAACTCTCAACAAAATGGGTATAGAGGGCAAGAACCTCAACATAATAAAGCCATATATGACAAACCCATAGCCAACATTATACTAAACAGTGAGAAGCTGAAAGCTTTTCCTTTAAAATCGGGAACAAGACAAGGATACCCACTCTCCCCACTTCTATTCAACATAGTACTGGAGGTCCTAGCCACGGCAATCAGACAACACAAAGAAATAAAAGGCATCCAGATTGGCAAGGAAGAAGTCAAACTGTCCCTGTTTGCAGATGACATGATATTGTACATAAAAAACCCTAAAGAATCCACTCCAAAACTACTAGATCTAATATCTGAATTCAGCTAAGTTGCTGGATACAAAATTAATACACAGAAATCTGTGGCATTCCTATACACTAACGATGAACTAGCAGAAAGAGAAATCAGGAATACAATTCCATTCACAGTTGCATCAAAAAGAATAAAATACCTAGGAATAAACCTAACCAAGGAAGTGAAAGACCTATACTCTGAAAACTACAAGACACTCATGAGAGAAATTAAAGAAGATACCAATAAATGGAAACACATCCCGTGCTCATGAATAGGAAGAATTAATATTGTCAAAATGGCCATCCTGCCTAAAGCAATCTACAGATTCAATGCAATTCCTATCAAAATACCAACAGCATTCTTCAATGAACTAGAGCAAATCATTCTAAAATTCATATGGAACCACAAAAGACCCTGACTAGCCAAAGCAATCCTGAGAAGGAAGAATAAAGCTGGGGGGATTATGCTCCCCAACTTCAAGCTCTACTACAAAGCCACAGCAGTCAAGACAATTTGGTATGGGCACAAGAACAGAACCATAAATTAATGGAACAGACTAGAGAGCCCTGATATAAACCCAACCATATATGGTCAATTAATATACGGTAAAGGAGCCATGGATATACAATGGGGAAATGACAGCCTCTTCAACAGCTGGTGTTGGCAAAACTAGACAGCTACATGCAAGAAAATGAAACTGGATTATTGTTTAAGCCCATACACAAAAGTAAACTTGAAATGGATCAAAGACCTGAATGTAAGTCATGAAACCATAAAAGTCTTAGAAGACAACATAGGCAAAAATCTCCTGAATGTAAGCATGAGCAACTGCTTCCTGAATGCATCTCCTTGAGCAAGGGAAACAAAAGCAAAAATAAACACATGGAACTACACCAAACTAAAAAGTTTCTGTACAGCAAAGGACACCATCAACAGAACAAAAAGGCATCCTACAGTATGGGAGAATATATTTGTGAACGACATATCCGACAAGGGGTTAACATCCAAAATACATAAAAAACTCACATGCCTCAACACCCAAAAAGCAAATAACCCGATTAAAAAATGGGCGGACAACATGAACAGACAATTCTCCAAAGAAGAAATTCAGATGGCCAACAGACACATGAAAAGATGTTCCACATCACTAATCATTGGGGAAATGCAAATTAAAACCACAGTGAGATATCACCTCATACCAGTAATGATGGCCAGCATCGAAAAGACTAAGAACAACAAATGCTGGCGAGGATGTGGAGAAAGGAGAACCCTCTGACACTGCTGGTGGGAATGTAACCTAGTTCAACCGTTGTGGAAAGCAATACGGAGGTTCCTCAAAAAACTAAAAATAGAAATACCATTTGACCTGGGAATCCCTCTCCTTGGAGTTTACCCAAAGAATACAACTTCTCAGACTCAAAAAGACATATGCACCCCTATGTTTATTGCAACACTATTTACAATAGCCAAGATATGGAAGCAACCTAAGTGTCCATCAGTAGATGAATGGATAAAGAGGAGGTGCTACATATACACAATGGAATACTATTCAGCCATAAGAAAGAAACAAATCCTACCATTTGCAACAACATGGATGGAGCTAGAGGATATTATGCTCAGTGAAATAAGACAGGCGGGAAAAGACAAGTCCCAAATGATTTCCCTCATTTGTGGAGTATAACAACGAAGCAAGACTGAAGGAACAAAACAGCAGCAGACTCACAGACTCCAAGAAGGGACTAGTGGTTACCAAAGGGGAGGGGTGTTGGAGGGCGGGTGGGGAGGGAGGGAGAAGGGGATAGAGGGGTATTATGTTTAGTACACATGGTGTGGTGAGGGTCACGGGGAAAACAGTGCAGCACAGAGAAGGCAAACAGTGAATCTGTGGCATCTTATTACACTGATGGACAGTGACTGCATTGGGGTATGTGTGGGGACTTGATAAAATGGGTAAATGTAGTAACCACATTGTTTTTTCATGTGAAACCTTCATAAGAGTGTATATCAATAATATGTTAATAAAAAGTTAAAGAAAGAAAGAAAGAAAGAAAGGTAGCATGGCTAACAGGCCATGATCTTCTTAGCCATCTCCCTACTGCTGGGCTCGCTGGCTCCTTCTGATACGTCCTGAATAGCATGCTGCAAACACTCTTCATAAATAACTCCTTCATTCGAAATTATCTCCTTGAGGAATGCAAAAGTGGAACTGAGACAGCCACGCATATAAACTTATATCCCTTCATATAGATAGCCAGAGAGTTCCCGAAAGAAAGAGTCCGTGTATAGCACCATTAATGTGTAATATATGTGGGTATCTAATTCCAAGTAGCCCTACCAACATTGGGTTTTATACTTGTTTAAATTCATTTCTTGAAATTTAGTAGATAATAACTAACATTTATTGGCTCTTTCTATGGGCCAGGGACTTACAAGGATTTCACATGAATTTTCCTATTTAATAATGACCAAAACCTGCAAGGTAGGTACTATCATCCCCCTTTTAGAGATGAGAAAACTGAGGCTTAGAGTTGCCCAAGTTAAGTAAATTGACGAGGTTTAAATGTAGATGTACTGATTCCAGAGCCTGTACTCTTTACCACCGTGACATACTACCTCCTGGTGGGTTGTTAGTAGTAGTGGGGTTTTTTGTTTGTTTATTTTAATTACCTAAAAGGAAAAATTGCTGTTAAAAACAAAAAGTGAATGTGGCTTTTCTGGTTTCAGGAGTACAGCATGAACTATTGCTAGAGAGCTTGTTTAGTTGTGGTGTAAATATCTAGATGGACCTTTTTTGGTTGAGACACATCAACTCTGTGGGTTTAACCTTAGTGGGCTGGAGGGTATAGACATCAGTTACTCTAAATAAGATGAAAGAAATTTGAATTTTCATCAGATGTCCTAGAAAAAGAGAATGAGACTAGGAAAGAAAGAAGTGGAGGGAGGTTGGTGAAAAGAAATGAGATGGGGTGCATGCTAGAGACGTAGCAGGAGTCAGGGGCCTCCTGGAGGACATGGACCGTGAGAAGCTTCCTGAGATAGTAGGGAATGGCTGTTAAATTTCTATGAGCAGTCATGCATGCATTGAATTTGAGATTTTCTGCCTTATGCTATCATCTTCCTTTAACTCCAAACCTTTTGTTCAATTTGGGTACATCTGACCGTCTCAGTGCAAATCATTTGGAGGAATGAAGGATGAGCGGGAGGGCAGTAGCCACAGGACCAGGAGACAGCATACAAGCAGGCCGCACCACGGTCTGGCCCAGAAGACACAGAAGCAACCTTGGAAACACTTGGAGAAATGAGGTCTCAGGACTTCCCACAGTGGTTGGAAATGGAGCTCAGGCTATTTTTGTATCAAAAGAATGACGCTTTAAATTAAATTACTCGGAGTTGTCCAAATGGGAAACTTCTGGGTTACATTCAGGTGAGAAAGAACTTCTTTGAGCCACAATAAAAGAAATTTGGTTAGTGGCATTTGCCAGTCTCCTCCTTGATATGGTGCTTAGCTTCCAGAAGGCCAAACTCTCCTGGTTTTCCTCCTACCTCCTTAGGTACCAAGCCATTTCCTTTGCTATTTCTTCCTTTTCTTCTTGATCTCTTACTTATGGTGGAGCACAGGGCTTAGTCCTCCATCCTCTCCTCTATCGACAAACACTCAGCCCCTTGGTGATCTCATCCAGTCTTATGCTTTTAAATACCATCCATATGTCAACTGTTTCCAAATGTATATCTCCCAGCCTTCACTCCAGAACTCCAGACCCATATAGCTTATTGCCCACTTGACAGCCCCACTTGGATGTCTAAAAGTCATCTCAAACTTACCATGTCCAATAGTACATTTCTGATCTTCCTTCCAAAAACTGCACCACTCATGGCTTTCTCCAACTCAGTCGATGGCAACTCTATCCATCCTTCGAAGCCAAAAAATATGGAATCATCCTTTATGACAATTTTTTATATTCATCTCTACTTTGACGGGAAATTCTTTTGTTTTTCCCTTCAGAATATATCCAGACTCTACCATTTCCACCATCTCTCCTTCCATCACCCTCGTCAGAGCCACCGTCTCTCACCTTTGTGGCCACAAGTCTCCTAACTGATCTCCCGCCTTCCTCCTTTCCTCCCTAACAGCCAAGCATAAGCCTTTAAAAACCTATATAATAAAAGCTTATTATTCACCCCCTGCTTCCTATTTCATTCAAAATAAAAGTCAGTTCTTAACAGTTGTCTTAAATGATCTCCCCACCATTACTTCTTCGGCCTCATTCTTAGTCCTTTCCCCTTGTTCTCTCTCTCCAGCTAAACCTGCATCCTTGGTGTTCTCCTGAGCAAGCCAGCTGCCCTCCCCACTTACACCTTTTGCATTGGCTATTCATCCTGCCTAGAATGCCCAACAAAGTTTGTTGCCTCACTTCTTTTAAGCTTGTGCTTAAATATCAACTTCTCAATCAGAAGCTCCCTGACCATCCTCTTTTAATTCAGTATTTCCATCATTTCCAATCCCCCATTTTCTTGCTCTACATTTTTTACTTTAGCACTTACCACCTTCCAATATGCTGTATTATGTATTTATCTTTATTGCTTATTTTCTTATCTCCTTCCCCTCACCACTAGAATATATAAACTCCATGAAGGCAAAGATTTTTATTCTGCTTTGTTCATTAATACATTCTAAGCACATAGCACATGCCTAGCCCATAGTAGGCACTCAGTGATAATTATTTGAATTTAAAAAATGGAAATTCTGTCATCCCCAGCAACAGAATGAGAATCTGAATCCACAATTTTGTACAACACAGGCAAATTCCTTTAGACCAGGGATCAGTAAACTTTTTCTTAAAGAGCCAGAGAGTAAATCTTACAGGCTTACAGGTCAGATGGTCTCTGTTATAACTACTAACTCTGCCTTCCAAGCTCCGTGGCAGCCAGACACCATACATAAACGAACGGGCATGACGGTGTTCCAATAAATCTATTTACAAAAATAAGTAGTTGGCCAGAGGGTTGACCTTCACTGATTCCTGCTTTAGACAAAGACACATCTTGGTATATTCTTGCTATATCATAGATCATCATTGGCAGGCCAGGATCCATTCATCTACTGTACCAATTGTCAGGAACAGAATTTTAGAAAGGTGAATACAAACCCAGCAAAATCACAGATCAGTAGCTTCTCTGCCTGCAGACAGATTGGGCGTTCCTCACTCAAAGTGGCCACTGAGTAAGATGTGTCTTGGGGGCTGGGAGTAGGGAGAGAAATCCTGATATCAGCCACTTTCTTGCTAATGAGTCTAGAGCACATTATCTATAGCTTGGGAGTATCCTCTAGAGGTTTCTAATATGCAGAATAATCTACTTCTGAAGCTTCTTTTCTCTAGGCCATTAAGTTCTTTGGCACTGATGATCAATTTCCTCTGACAAGGAAACCATTTTTACTTTTGTCAGCTATTTTAAAAGTCAGTCGATCGATGCAGTTGGTTATGAAAACACTTGCCAATATTTTGAGACCCAGGCCCTAATCACCTGCCATCTAGACTAGTGAGTCTCAGTCAGGGGCAATTTTGCCCCACCCCAACCCCCAGGGGACATTTGGCAATGTCTGGAGATGCTTTGGGTTGTCACAACCAGGGGTACAGGTTGCTACCGGCATCAGGTGGGAAGAGGCCAAAGAGGTAGCTCAGCCCACAGAATAACCGAGCATAACGATCATGCGGCCCCAAGTGTCGGGAGTGCTGACGCTGAGAAACCATGACCTCCACTGCTCGGCTTGACTTTTAATCTACCCTGTACTCCATTGCCACACCAGTATTTCCAAGTCCCTCACTCCTAAACTCCAGTAGTTCCAGTAGCTCCTCATTGCCTGAATCGAGTCCCTCCTTCTCATCTGGGCATTTCAATCCCGAGGGATTTTGTCCACTTACATATCTGTTTCCTCAGCAGGAACTCTGCTTCTCCCAGGGCTTTCATCCATACCATCCTCCACACCACCATCCTTTTACGGATGTCACCCCTCCAAACACACACCTTGCGAGGATCCTCCCCACATCTCTCCTCTGATCCTAATCTTGCACATTCTTTGAAGCCCCCACACACACACTCCCTCTGCACTGTGGGCTCACGTGCCTTACACTGTCAGATGGCTATTCCCTCTGTTTTGTCTCCTCAATAAACTCCCTGGAGGGCTCCATAATTTATGTCTGACCTATCAGTCTCCGTTCCCACAGTGTAAGGTGTGAAAGCTGTATTGTTGTATTGAGAGTTTCTTGTATTTAGAGTCAAATGAGCTCCTTGTGTAGGGCCTGGTACCCAGTTAAGGTCTCAGAAAATTTCAGTATCCATAGAAGCATGCATTCAGGAGCCCATACTAAGTGCTTAATAAATATTTTAAATGTAGTCATGTACTGGAGCAAGCACACATTCAGACTAGCCCAGTATTTGGAACCAGCAGTAAAGAAAAACTTCCATCAGAAATCCTACACCATAACACGCCTTCATGCTAGAATAGATCCAGAAGCAGTGGGTGTCCAATTTTCCCAAAGTGGTGCCTAGGCCAACCTTTCTGCATTTAACAAGTTAATGAACAGCTTGTGAACATTTTGCCCACTCTGGCCCAGTTTAGAAGGCTGCCGATAGGGTAAGAAGACAATATGCCAATCTGCTTTGCGGGGGTCCCAGCTACAGCCTTCCTAAGGGCCTCTGCTCTCAGCTGCTGGAGGGTCGGTGTCCCTACAGAAGTCGGACGCAGTGGGGTGCGGCAGAAGCAAGGGCCTGGCCTTTCCCCAAGCGGAAGAGAGCCTTGTCTCAGATCCTGTGAGAGAAGTGAGTGGGGCATGGTATTCCAAGCAGCCCGGGTTTGGCTCTAGGCCAGGCACTGAGGGGCAAACAAGAAGGCACACATTCCGGGAAGGCAGAGAGCCCTGCCAGCATGAAGGCGGCCAGCACGCAGGGCGTGCTGGGCGCCAGGTGCTCCTCGGCTCAGCGGAGGTCAGGCACGCAGAGGGATGAGCTCAGGTTTCTCTAATTATCATTTCAGAGGCTTACAGGCCTCCCTCCCGCTCACTTTCAGTGGACCAAGTTAACCATTACATTTGAATCCTCTCTGCTCTGGGGTCCACCCCCTTATCTCTAAATGAGGGTAGGAGGGGAGGGAGTGTTACTGCCTCCTGAAATCACCCTATGCAGGAGCCAGGTTGCCGCAATTCTGTGCCCTGAGAAAGGGAAGGTGGTTACTGCCAACGAGGGAGGGCAGGTGGCGGGAAGCCCGGGGTTTCTGTGCCCTTGTTGGAAAAGAAGCTGAGCTCCCCGCTCGCGCCCTGTGGTCGCAGAGCGCACCCACCCCAAACACAAACGCACGTTCTTCGCACCTGCCAGCCCTGCCTTCCTACTGGCCTGACCTTCAGAGGGTCTGGAGAGTCCTTGGGAATGCTTCCCGTTCAGGATCACCTCGGGCCTTCCCCGGGGCTGTGAGAGGGGAGAAGAGAAAGGACCAGAGGGGACAGAGGAGAAATGGCCACGTGAGCCTACCGCAGCTTCCCTTCTGCCATTGGATGGGGGGAGCACGGGACTCGAACCAGGCCCGGAGCCCTTCCCACCCCGCAAGGGGACAGCCGAGGATTACTGCAGTGAGAAAAGAATGAAGTCCGTTCTTGTAGCCTCGGCTCCAGGTCCTTCTGGACTTTGCTGCCACCTAGTGGCTCACTCGCATCACCGCCCCCTCAGAGAGTGACCAGCCTAGGGATCTGACCTCAGTGCCCCGCAGAGCCAAACCCGACAGTCTTCTTTGAGAAGCTTCTCCGCCCTAGTGAATGCCCTCATTCTGCGGCCCAGCAGCTACGACAGAGGTGCAGCACAGGCTCACGACCTCCCCCAGCTCGACAGATGTCCTGATGCCACAGCCGCCAGGTAGGAGGCCGGGGCTGGCTGGGGGGACTGGGCGCCTGGGGTGCGGGTGGGTCGAGTTTCCTCGCTCGGGACGTCTCAGGGGGGATGCAGTTGACCCAGAGCTCCCCGAATGCCCTTTTCACCGGAACTGTGCCCCTCTGGCAACCCTCATCCGGCTAAAGTTCATGTTGCAAAACGAAGGCTCCTGCATTTTATATGTATATATATTAGGCGTCCGTTTCTCCAATTCTCCCCTATAAAGTTAGCTCATTTCAACTTAAAAAATTTTAAGATTATAAGCCCTCTTTGAATGCTGCTGCTACCAACCAGTCTCTGGTCATAGTGGAAAGGGAGTATTATTGTTATATGTGGACCATCAGCTGTATTTTCCAGCTGATTAATCCACGTGTTTATCTCCCCTGCAAACAGCAGCACTTGGTTTCAGCGACCACTGACCCCACCAGCTCCAGATTTCAGATGGGAGCTGTAGTACCCAAAATTGTATAAAATCCCAACTCCCTTCTTCTGACTAGCTCTCCAAGCTTAAAAAGAAAGTAAAATATACATAAAATTTAGCATCTTGATCATTTTTACGTGTTCCATTCCAGTGTGAAGTACATTTACATCATACACAACCATCATCACCGTCTCCAGAACTCTGTTTTTGTCGTGCAAAGTTGAAACTCTATACCCATTAAATAATAACTCTTATTTCCCTCTCCTTGGCCCCTGGCAACCACCATTCTACTTTTTCTATGAATGTGACTACACTAGGTACCTCATGTAAGTGGAATCACAGTCTTTATCTTTTTGTGACTGGCTTTTTTCACTTAGTATAATGTGTCCTCAAAACTTATCCATGCTGTAGTGTATGGATATGAATTTTCTTCATTTTTAAGGCTGAATAATATTCCATTGTATTTATCCACCATATTTTGTTTGTCCATTCATCTGTCAATAGACACTTGGGTTGCTTCCACCTTTTGGCTATTGCGAATAATGCTGCTGTGGGTGAGGGTGTACAGATAGCCACTGGAGACTGCTTTCTATTCTTTTGGATGTATACCCAGAAGTAGAATTACTGGATCATATGGGAATACTATTTTTAATTTAAGAACTGCTGTACTTTTTCCCACAGTGGCTGCACAATATTACATTCCCCCCGACAGTGCGTAAGTGTTCTAATTTCTCCACATCCTTGCCAACACTAATTTTCTGTTTCTGTAATAGTCACTATCCTAATGGGTGTGAAGTGGTATCTGATTGTAGTTTTGATTTGCATTCCCCGAATGACTAGTGATGGTCATATCTTTTCATGTGGTTGTCATTTGTATATATTCTTCAGAGAAATGTGTAAAGTCCTTCACCCATTTTTAAATAGGTTGTTTGTTTTGTTGTTCAGTTGACCTCTCCAACTGCTTTTCACTATCTCACTATCTGGGATTAGTGTCCTAGAGTCAGGCAGGTCTCTCTGTTCCTCAGAGACATATGCACTCTTCTCTACCTTTTGCAATTTCTGATCCCAGCTCCTCCCATGACTGTCTCCTCATCCTTTAAGCTCCAGCTTAATTGTCACTTCAGAGAGCCTTCCTTGACCACCCACCTAAAGCCATCTCCTTATTTGCTCTATCTTGTATCACTGTTCCTTTCCTTCATGGATCTTATCCCAGTCACAATCTGCAATCACCTTGTTAGTTTGTTTACTTTGAACTTCTGTTTACATGAGAAACAAGTGCCAGGGAGACATGGAGATATTGCCTGACATGTTCGCTCTTATATCCCCAGTGCCTAGCATAGTACCTGGCTCATAATCTGGGCTCTATATTTACTGAATGAGGGGCATCATTCAGTAGATTTATAGTAGAGGGAACATCCTAGGGAAAAAGAGAGGTGATATGGCCCAAATTGGAATTTAACTTCCCTAATCTAGGCTCAATGTCATAGAATAGGACACAGAAGTTTTCTGGCTCTGAGTTCTGGGTTTTAATTCCTGAGTCAGAAGCACCATACTGTTCAAACCAGGGACACTGCTTTGGAGTTTCCCAGGAGAAATAGGGAAGCATTCTCGGTGCCCACCTGTCAGAGGCAGAAAGCTACGGTGGTTTGCTGTGGCCATCCTTACTCTTCCCCGTATGCCTAAATTGTGAGTCAGCTCCGCTAAAGTCTTGTGAGGTTTACAGAGTGCTTGGGATTCTGGGAATGACTGCAGCTCTATCAGCCTCTTTGGTGCCAAATATGTCAGTAAGAGTACCTTTAGTGAGTACTCAAGATAAAAATGAATTTTCCATACCACAGGACATTAAAAAAATCAGATTTTTTTATTTAAAAATATTTTCAAAGACTAATGCCATAGTGGAACAACACAAGGATAGTCGAACCAAACTCTTAGGAAATTAGAGGAGCATTGGCCAATGGAAGCAAGGCCTGTATAAATGCATCTAGTTTATAAATGAGCACAACAGAAGGTACAGAGAGTTACAGAACCAGCTAGGGGACAAAGGGGAGAAACAGAGGGCTCTCTAGAGGAGCAGGCATGCTCATGCCACCTAAAGCCCTGAACCCCAGGAAGGCCTCCAAAGCCACCTACCCTACAGTCTGCCTCCTGTCCTTTCCCAGCCTGGAGCATGGATGGGGGCTAGGATCACCAGCATCTTGCCATAGCCACCCATGACTTGGCACTTCTCATGGCCTTTCATGAACCTCTGGCTCAACCCAGCAAGGCTCAGAGAATGGATCTATTCTCCCTGCACTTCAGCAAGCACCAGGGAGGGGAGGTGCTGGGGCCCATAGGATTATTTCCCTGAAAATATGGAAAGAAGCAATGAAGGGGGACTGCTCCAAAAACAAGGTTGAGCATTCATCCAGGGTGGCCCTCTGGGGAGACAGAACAGTGAATTTCACCAGAGGCATACAGATTTGGTGCAAGCAACCCACAGGGCAGAGGTGCCCAGCTCAGTCCTAGCACCTGGGATGGGGAAAGAATGAAGAGCCTGCACTGTACTTGGGCACTGCCACCTACTGCCAATCCCTCCAATCCTCACTTGGGTTTCTCATGAACAGGACAGACAAGCACGGAACCACAATAAATCATTTCCACCTGGATTTCTCCCCATTAATCTCTCAGGTATCTCAGGAGGGAACGAGGGGCTATTTCTGACACCAGCCACCCCATCACCAGTGCTTCTCCCTGATACTTCTAGTCTCCTCATGAAGGCCCTTCCAGAACCTCCAAACGCACCATATTAGCAGACGGGGGTCCCAGGGAGAGCAGGCCAGCAGTCTGAGGCACAGAGAAGCTTTTCAGAATAGAGAAGAGGACTAGGGCAAAGCCACCGTCATGTCTGCTCTTCCATCCCCTACCTCTCTTGTCTCTAGAACTATCTGACAGAACCCCCGGGCTGTTGCCCGCACTGTATCAGGCCCACCTCGCACACCTCCACCTTGTTCACGGAGATCAGAGCCCGTGGAGGAGAGGAACCCCCTCCACGGCCTGCCACACACTGCAGGCGACATGAGTGAGCTCTGCCTTTCTGCCTGGGGGGGCCAGCACCATCATGCCCAGCTGCCCACCCCACAGGCTACTACTGGCCAGGCCTGAGATCTGGGCTGTCAGGCAGGGAGCACAAAGCAAGACCTCAAATCAAAGCCACCACTCTTCCCGCCCTTCCCATCCCCTACTTCCCGCCTGGGGCACCATGGAAACTTTGAGCACACGAGGAAGATCCAGTACCAGATCTGTGGCCGCAGTGATCAAAGGCCTTGCCCCACCTGCCTCCCTAGGAATCGTTAGCCGAGGACACAGAACGCTGGTCCTCTGCTCTCCTTCACAGCCCCTGCCAGCGTCCCTGGTGCAGGTAGTGAGCCGCAGCACAGAGAATGGACCTTCCTCTCTTGCTGGAATTCTAGCCAGAAGCCCTCCTCTCCTCATTCATAGCTTGCCCCACCCTCCCTCCCATCTGCTAGGTGCCTGGATTCCTCACAAGAGGCCCCGCAGGGTTCTCAGGGGACCAAGGGAAAGCACAGCGTGTCGAGAGAGAGCAGAGCCCACACTGGTGGCTTGCGTCCTGGCCTCTTGTCCCACCATCGGAGTGACCCATGTGACAGAGAGCCGCATTCCAGCCATCAAAGCCTGGCCCTTGTCCCTTGGGGTGGCTTTAGTGCTCTGCCGATGTGCCAGACTGTGTCCAAGGAGCAAGTCAATTCTTTTGTTTGTTTGAGTGGTCGCTGAAGCCTAGTGTACAGAATTCCTCAGCGGGTTCCAGAAATCTGCCCTTTTGTCTGAGTCCCAAAACCGTAGGAGCTTTGTAAAGAAGTACTTCAGATCGCTCACGAAAGGAGGGAGAGTCGGGGGAAAGGAAGGACCTGGAGTATTTTCCTTCGTACACAGTCTCAGCACAGCAACAGCATAAACCACGGAGACTGCCAGCAGAGCTCAGCACCCAGAGCACCCTTCTCAGAGGGGCCGGACGGAGGCCCCGCGGCTGCTACCTGCACACAGGACAGAACCCAGATCAGGGAAAGGACTAGAAGACAGGCAGACAGGTCAGGGAAGCCCTTCCGCCTCCAGGAGAGGGGGTCAGGGCGGGATCTGTGCACCTACACACTGTGCCCAGTCTTGCTTAGGGCTGTCAAGCTAGCTCAAGGGCAGGGCGCAGGCCAACCAGGGTGACAAGCAGCCTGGACATAGGTGTTGGCTTCTCTCCTTTACCCTCCATCCCACAGACATTAGGAAGAGAAAGAGTATCACCTGCGCCCAGGGGCAGGGCCATCCCAACTCAGGGAGCAGAGCCGCTGTTCCAGCTGGGAGATGCGGAAGGCCAGGTAGGACGAGAACATGACCAAGAGGCAGATCCTGGAGAAAGAGAGGTAAGAAGCCGCTCTCCCCTAGTCTATCTGACGGCCCTCTCCAATTTTGCCAGCTCTCCCCCTCCCGCTTTCCAGGCCACTTTTCTTTTTCTCAATAATTTCATATCCTTCCTTCCCCACTGCATAGCCTTAACCCTGAATTATGGGGCTGGAAGAACAAAAATTGGAGATACTTAGTCTTGCTACAGAAGGGCTGGCTGTGTAGCCTCCAGACACCCCCAGGAGCTTGCCATTGAGTCAAAACCTCCCCGCACTCGACCTGTCCTCCCCACGCAGCAAGGCCCCGAACACCCAGACCCCAGGCGGCTTGCCCTGCACCCCAGTACAGCACCTACAGCACAATGAAGACCTTGAGGAACTGGTGATCCCAGAGCCACCGCTCCCCGCCCCTCCTGGCCTCCTCCGGATTCTTCTCCTCACAAACAGCATTTTCTGCAACCAGACAGCAGTTAGGCATCGTCCTAGGGCGGGAGGCAAGCCCCCAGCCCAGCAAGGGGCAATCCCCCACCCCCACCCCCTCTGAAGCCGCTTGGGCTTTTGGCTGTCCGGTAACAGATTTGGAGAATGAAGGAACTACCTCTCAGAAGCCCTCTCCCTGTGATGATCCCTTTTCAAAGAAGGGGAGGGAAGGGAAGCCTGGTCTTTGCAAGCAGTTGCCATGGACAAGCCCCCTGAACTCACCACACCCTGGAGGCTTCCCAGAGGGGAAGAAGCCGTCCGTGGAGTCCATGGATACCCGAGGGACACGAAGGATGTTGTCTGGTAGGGACAGGGACCTCGAGGCAGGGCACACTTTTCTCCACTTCATCTCAGGGATGAGGACTTCCTGCAGAGAAGGCAGGAGGAGTGTCTTACCATGACCCTTGGAATCTCACTACGTTTATCAAAGCTTTTCCAGATGTTACCAAAATAGATATCTAGGAAGCATGGAAGCCAATGCCCAGGAATGGGGAAAACCACTGCCATAGCAGCCACATGTCCCTCCTATCTGCCTCCTTACTGTGGCCAGCCACTCTTTCGGGGAATAATGTCTTTGAAGACTGCTAGTGCAGAACCACTGTGGGATCTCAGATGCGAGCCAACCAGGACTCAGGTCAGCTGAGACCAAGAAAGCTCAGCATAATATATCTTAGATGGGATAAGTCATGACCCCTAATCTGGGCTCCAGCCCTAAGTACAGCACTGACCTCGGCATGGGCACTTAAGGTCCCCAGCAACAAAAATGGGAACATCACCTTCTATCCTCTGCACAGCATTGTGCATATTGCATGCTTGGCTAAACATTTCTTAGTTAACGAGGGAGGCTTCAAACACCCTGAGGTCATTTCCACCCCATCCCTGCCCTAGAAATTCAGCTCTGCCTACCCAGAACTCCAGTAGCAAAGGAAACTGCTGGGACCGTAGCAGATCTAAAATGAGCCATAGCTTTGGAGTTCTTCCTCAGGGACATCTCTATCCCCTCGAAGGCCCTCCTGACTCTGCTAAAGAAAAGAGGACAGGTCACTGGCTTCTTTGTCTATACAAGTGTGGGATCCAACCCAGGTAGTGTTCAGGGGACTGCACATCTGTGCTGCTCATAAAGTCAGCAAATCTGCCCAGGACCACGGTATGGAGTGTGGCCGGTCTGGGGACCTCCCCAGCCCCTAGCACAGTATGGCCACTGGCTCTCGGGCCTGGCGCCCCAGGTGTGCACTGTGGGCCCCTGGCGACCTCAGGCCAGCGGCCTTGGCTTCCAGCCTCAGCTCTCACCAGAGACGCGCGTTCAGGTTCCTCTGGAAGTTCTCTTACGCTCAGACTCTTCTTGCTGGAAGGCTGAGGAGGAAAGAGAACAGGGATCCCTGGCCATCTGGACCAGCCAAAGTCAGGTGTGGGGAAGCATTAACAGTCTCCGAGGCTGCTTTACCTCCACACGAGCCCCTTGGGTCAGATGGAGCCTAGCTCCCGGCATTTGCAGGGGGCTCCCTAATCAATGCCGCTGCAGAGAGCAAATGCAAGACAACCTACCCCCCAACTGCCGCTCCCACTTCCTCACCAAGGGCCAGAGAGACTTGCAGGTACATTGGGAAGTGGCCATGTGTCCTGTCTGTACACTGAGCAAGCACAAGTTGGGCATATGCCTGGAGAAACCCGATGACCCTCACGTGTAGACGCACAGTCCACAGACTGCCTCTGACACCCTGAGCCGGAGCCTGTTCCTCCCCTCTCCCTGCCCCTCTTCCCTGTGCTGGAAACATGGGCCAGCCTCCCCCAACAGCCTGTCCCAGAACCTCAGTCCAGGCCTGAGCAGCCCCCAGCGCTCGCTCCTGAGCTCCATACCTGCAGGTGGGTGCACACTCTGCTCAGCACGTCGTACACGCTGTCGCGGGAGACCAGTGACACAAAGACATACTGGACGGAGGAAGAAAGCAGAAAGGGCTGGGGTAAGGAAAGACCTGGGAGAGTGCCGGAGTCAGGCTGCGGGCTCCGGCACCAGGCAGGGAGACCGGCGAGGCAGCGCTGGCTCAGAGACTCACTGACCTTCTGGCTGCTGGTGGTGGTGATGGCCAGGCCATTGGGAAGGAGCCGCGCCATCTTGTGTTTTTTGATCATTTGTACAGACACCACAGGAATGACCACCTGAGGGGAGGAGGCACGCTTCTCTCAGAACACGCCGCAAGCGTGCAGGCTCTGTGCTACCCTGCGCTGGGCCCTGGCCACAGCTGGCAGCGAGCCAAGCATGGATGCCGTGGAGAATCCATGTTGGAGAGCACCAGAGCCTTCCACCTTCTCACACAGGCTCCCCTTCCTGCTCTCCCAGTGCCCTGCCCTGGCCTTGGCATGCCAGCCACTCTGGGCTCTCAACTACCAGGAGGCTGGGGATGGCCGCACAGGTGAATCCCATACGCCAGTCATGGAGTTCCCGAGCTACCACCCGGACACACATATCTGGCCTCCCACTCTGATTTCTGAAGGCATTTTGGAGGCATCCATAGGCAGAATAATTTAGCTGAAAACCATTCAGGCCAGCTCAGGCGAGACATGGAGTCCAGATCAGGGCCCCTGTCTTGGAAGGGGTGGGGCTACTTCCCTGGACACCAGGTGGGATGCCTCGAAGTGACAGCCTTCACCGAGTGCCAGCACACAGAGAGACAGGCATGACTTGAGCCGCACTGTGGGGCCAGGGCTCTCTCTTCCCTGGACTGGGGCCTCCCTGAGTCATGGCAGCCTTTACCACCTGTTACTACCTTGATATCCTTGCCAAAGAGTCTGGCATGGAAGCAGAGCCAGTTGGGGGAGATGTAGAGCCGGCCCTGGAGAAGGAGGTCCCTCTGGAGGGCACAGGAACACACTGGGAAGGCACAGGGAAGACCACTGCCATGAGTGAGGCCAGCTCGGAAGCCCCGGGGCCTGGGCCTCACGTCAGCAGTCCACAGAGTCCAGCCTCAGGGCCCGTCCCCTCAGAATCCCCCTCCCAATCCCAGGCCCCAAACAACCCATCCCCCCAGCACCCTGAGAGTCTTTTCCTGAGGAGCCTGACTGTCCCACCCCCCACCCCACCAGACGACTCGACACTTCCTCTTTGTCCACCCTTGCCCCAAAGGGTCCAGGCAGGTTTCTGACCCGTCCCCCAAGTCTGGATTCTCACTCCCTCAGGCAGGACTCCTCAGCCCGCCCTGAGCTGGAGAGAGGGCCTGGACTGTGCAAATACTCCCCAAGCTCAGTGAGAGGCCTCCACAGGAAAGAATGGTCACAGATAAGCACAGAGGGAAATAAGATTTGGAAGCCCTGACATTTCCTCAAGAAAACTTTCATAAATCCAACTTCATCTACCAAGTCAGCGCTGTCTTCTCACATTTTTGAAGGGAAAAGAACCAGCCACATCCAAAGGGCAGCCAGTCGCTGTATCTAAATCACGCCTTGGAGGCACCTGAGGAGAGCACGCGGGCCTCGGGCACTACACACGCCTGTCCAGCCACGCCAGGGAAGAGCTCACCTTTGAGAACCACCTCCTCCAAGGGGATGTCCTTAAACAACTTGTGGTATTGCTGGTTGTATTTACTCAGTAGTGTCTGCAAACACACAACCTAGGTCTGAGAAGTCCTTGGAGATCAGACCAGCAAAGGGGCCCTGCCCCAGCCATCAGGAAATAGTGCCGCAGGGGGCCTCTGGGGACTCAGCAGGCCTGGTAAGCAGCCAGTGGGTGTGGACGGCTGAGTTCCAAGCACAGCTGGTCTCCTGGTGACACTGGGTCCTGACAGGCAGCCTATGACTGGAGGGGACACACCACTCCCACCCAGAAGGTTGATACCGACTCAGGTTTCCTGGTGACAGGCTTGGCGGCCAAGGAGCAAACAGGTACTGAATTCAGGCCACCCAGGGCCCCTGTCGGTGGGCAGTGAGAAGCCGGCTCCACACACTTACCCCTATTTGGTCGCACTTCTTTATCTCTTCGCCCTTCAAGCCTTCTGGCCAGTGCAGACTGCAAAGGAGACATTCCGTTCCAGAGACAAGGAACCCTTGAGTTCTACCCATGCATCCTCAGTGCCCGTTCTGCCCGGGCTTCAAGCCAGAAGCTTGGGGCAAAGAGTGGAGGCCAGGCTCCTCTCTAGGGGGCTCAGCAAAGGGATAAGCACAGTGAGCATGCAGCTCGGCCCTGGGGAGGGCACTCCTGGATGCAGGAAGGGGCCACTGACAGCCTTCCTCCCAGACAGCTGTGAGCAGCAGCCCCCGCAGGAGGCATGCTCAGCCCGCGCCTCCACCTCCAGAGATGCTCAGGAGCCACCCACCCTGGGGTGTCAAGAACCCTCTCCCATTTCTCTGGCCAAGGGGTAAGCAGAGGAGCAACCCCAAGAATAAATAAGCATGAGGCACAGGGATGGGGGTCTGTTTGGGGAATGGGTGACATGGTGGTGTCAGACTCACGGCTCCGGGGCCTGGCCACAGGCCATGATCCCAGCAGGCCTGCCCTCCTGCAGCCTCCTCCCACGGCCTGGAGCTCTGCACTGAGGAGCTCAGCGGACTCACCTGACCTGTTGGAGGCAACCAGGGCTGGGGAGGAGGGGGTGGTGCTGAGATGCAAACCTTTGCTCTGCCAGGCTGGCCTGAGGACAGGTGGGCAGGGAGGAGGCTGGTGACCAGAGAAGCCTGGACTCTGCTAGGTTCCCATTTGCCGGGCCAGGCTGGGAGTGGGACTCTGACTCAGCCTTACGTTCCCCTTTCTAACAGGTCACCTCCTGGAGGCTTCCCACCCTCAGTCTGTCAGCGTATCTGCCTGGGAGGGGGCCTCACCTGGAGTCCAGAGGTGCCCGAACCCTGTCTAGTTTCTCTGTGTAGGACACAAGACTCTTCAGAGAAGCCACCTTTCCGTGCCTCTGTTGGTTGCTAAGGAGAAACAGGCCCACATCAGGAAAGGGAGTCTATGCAGACACCTTCTCCTACCAGCTCCACCATGCCCAGGGCAGCTGCCTCTGCCCCTCCGCCCGCCGCCAGCCCGGCCATGCGCCTCATGGTGAGGCTGAAGACGGCCCAGTCTGGAGGAAGCAGCTCAAGCAGACATTCGGGGGCAGCTGACAGAGACAGGAGGCTCACACACTGTGTTTCCTCAAAGCCTGAAGTTCATGTCATGCACGGGCTGGAAGGAAAATCAGTCTGCCTCATTCCGAGCGCCAGGCAGCTGTTAGGCCAGGCAGAGTTTGGCCTCTGGCCCCACCCCTGAGAAGGCACATGGGGAAGGACTCTGAGACTTGCTCATAGCTAGCTGAAAGGAAAAGTTTCTGCAGTGCCCTGGCAACATTACCAGAAACCATCAGCTTCTGGGAAAGGGTGCTGGGCACAGGAGGCCTTAGCAAAGCTGGGGAGCTGGTGCGGCTTACGGCGTGGGAGCGGACGCCACAGCCAGCCCACAGGTGAATGTGAGCAGAGAGGAAAGGGGCTGCCCCGCGTCAGGAAGTGGTCTCAGTCCCCATCAGACAAACAGGGTGGCTCAGCCCTGAGAGCCAAAAAGTCTCAAAAATGTCCCGCAGGGAAGGCTCCGGCGGGAGGAGGCCCTGTCTTCCTGAGTGGGTTGGCTCCCGAGCAGCTTTGAAGTTCATGCCTCTGCTGAATAGCTCTAAAGCATAGGATTCCCCCTTCCTGCCCCTCAGCAGACAGGCTAGGAATCCATAAAGCCTGGGCAGTCAAACTAGCCCCCCACTGAGAGGGCCAGGGGCTGATGGGAAGGGAGGGTGGCCCAGAAGCAGGGCCAAAGCAGGGCAATACAGGGGCCGTGAATAGATAACGAGGTCCTACCTAGGCAATGGTCTATCGGCAGGTAAGGAGCTGGAGCCTAGGTCCCTCTGGGCTGGGGCCAATACAAGTTCTCTTCTTTCAAGAATAGTCACCAATTCTGCTGAGATCTTCCAAGACCCTCAGAGATTATTTAGCCTGGCTCCTTCCCACCACACCGTTGTTCACCGAGACCTGCCAAGGGTCAGGCTGTACCCAGTATCACGCCGTGAAGACCCAAATGACCTCACTCACAGAATCAGCTCTGTCCTCAGCCTCATGGAGACACTGGTATATCCATCAACGTGTATTTCTGGGATCTTGCAAAGTGACAGGTCATGCTAGTGATCTGACACTTTGATTGCCAAAGTTAATTTCTGGATTTATTTGGTTCCACCATTATCCATTTCACAGAGGGGATTTTTTTCCCCCTTGATTTATTTTATGCTTGTTATAGAAACTATGAGAAATATAAAATATATAAAATATGGTGATCAGAATCACCGATAAGGAAAAAAATTCCTCAAAATCACCCAAAGAAAATATTTATGCATAAGAATGTAATTTATGTAAGTGGGATTATATATCATGTCATTTGTATGTCCAACATGATTTCATGAGAAACTCCCCATGTTCCTGGATTAGATTCTCAGAAGTGAAATTTGTGGATGGAGAGTAAACATTTCTCAGGCCCACATCCAAAGTGCTCCCAGATGCTACACCGGTCAGCATGGCCATCAGCAGTACAGGAGGGCGCCCCTTTACCCACACCTGGGCCTTACACAGCATGTTATCTTTTTCTCACTTTTGTAAATTCCATAGGTGAAAATACACTGTTTTCATTTCTATTTCTGCTTACTGATAGGTTGAAAATTTTTTCCCAAATATTTTCCCCCAAATATTTCATCTGTGAACTGTCTATAAGGATCTTCATGTTTTCCTTATTGATTTGTATAGATTCTTTATTGAGAATATTAATCCTTAGTTTATCATTTTTATGAATATTTTCCCCAATTTGTCACATGCCTTCTAGTTCTGTCTGCAGTATTAATTTTTGTGTGGTAGATTCTATCCATCGCTTCCACCTCTCTGTTCCTCACTTGGTTTGCGTGTTTTGATAGGAGAGGCCTCAAGGCGGGGCATGTACAAGTCAAACACGGAGCCCTTACTGAGCTTGAACCCGCAGCCTGTGAGGCTGCTGAGTGACCAGGGGAGACAAAGGCATGGGCTCTGCTCTAAGGGACACCCTCCAGCCTGCAGGACCGGGGACCCCAGGGAGGAGAAGGAGCTTGGCCATGGTTTCAGAGGCAGGGAGCCTGTCACCCGGGCACTGGAAAGCGTGATTTGAGTTGTCAGGGTTGCAGGAGCTCGGAGGACATGGAGTGAGAGTCACAGAAGGGCTCCTAGAGAAAGGAAGTGAGCATTGCCAACTGGGAGGGACTCTAGGCCTGTCTGGGTCCCAGCATCTAACCTGCATGGGAAATCCTGCCTCTGTAGGATCCTAAACTCAACTGTTCATTAGGTCCAAATGTGACTTCCTCATGGAGGGAGCTCTCCCCCAGCCCCTGCAGTGGCGCCCACAGCAGCCGAACCCCAGCCTCCCTCTCGGCATCTGTCCCCCTGGGTCGGTGAGCTCCGATCATCCGCACTGTCACTGAAGCCCCCGAGCCCAGGGCAGTGCCCTGTGCCGTTTGAGGGATGACCGTGCAGGGGCAGCGTAAGCAAGGCTGGAGGAGAGACAGACCAGGAGAATAACAAAAAAAAAGCTGTGCCCATTTCCCATGCCAGCCCCATGAAGAAAATAACAGTGATAAAATGAAATGACAGTCACTGGGAAAAAATGACTTTCAAATATCTTTAAACTAAAAGCAACCCCTTTACATGCGATGAACAGGATGGTCAGAAGTCCGTCTACAGGCCCTCCTGGCTGTCCTGATAATGCCGCTGATTTATCAGAGACCCTACCCATGGCCAAAATGCTCTGCTTTCAACATCATCTTCAGTTCAGACTTTTTACTAAGCAGTCTTCTCCCCTCAAATGTTTGTTTGGGAGTAAGAATAAAGACACGGGAGCAAAGTTGGATGAGAAGGCAGGGCTCAGGCATGCACCAAGGGACCAGTCAGGCGGTGCTCCCCAGGGCCAAGGGCCAGGAGGGAGGTGCCCAGGGCGGGAGCCGGAGGGTGGGGAACCAGCTGGCGTCCCCCCACCCTGCTGGCCGCCTGCATCCATTCCCACCTAGACCTCCTTGAGCTTGTCGCTCTTCCTGGGCAGGTTGTGACTGACCCCTGCCCATCCATTCCCACCCCACCTCCATGTGCAGACTGTGGAGTCGCATCGCGGTTCTCAAAGCCATAAAAGTGATCATTACCACCACGTCTAGATGTATCCACTGAAGTGAGTGCAGCATCGCACCCCCAGGTCGGCTTCCTTCTGAGCACCCAGTACCCCTGAAAGCTTCCATCCTCCACAATTACCCAAGCCAAAACCCTCAACTTATTCTCCCCTGCAGCCCCCCAACCAGTCAATCCCAAGCCCTGAGAGCCTTTACTGTACTTAACTCATAATGCCATTTACTTTCTCCGTTCCCGCTACACAGCCCAAGCCCAGGCCACCATCGTCGTTTTTGTAAATGCCGGCCATAGCTGCGTAGCTAACACTGCTCCTAGCCTTGCCCTTACATACCTGACCTTCTCCCACAACCACACTGGCAGCAGAGCCGTCTGGGGCCCAGATCTGACCCTGCCACTCTCCTGCTCCTCTGGCCTCCCCAGCTGGCCTTCCTGACCCTCAGCCTCCCCTTTGCAGCCTCACCCACACAGTCCAGCTGAGCCCCATCGCCTCCACCACAGTGGCCCTTCATGCTGACGTATTCACTCTACCTGCACTTCAGGTAACATGCTTATCTACTGTGGGATTCCCAGCCATCTTTTAAGCCCCAGTGCAAATGCCACCTCTGTGAAGCCCTCCGTGACATCCCCCCGCAGCTGGCCAGTTTTCCTCTGTAGTCCCTTGTCCCTTCTTTCATGCTGCTGCCCTAGCACTTACCACAGCCAACGGCACTTGTCTGTTTATACATCTGTCTGCCCCAGTCAACTGTGACTCCACCAGGAGTGTGTCTTCTGTATCTCTGTATCCTTGCCCTCAGCAGGCTCCCCACGCTTGCTGAATGAGTGAGTGAAGGAAACAGAGAGAAATGATGACATCCCAAGAGGAAGGGGGGGGAAGAGCAAGGCAGTAAGAGCGAGGAGGCACAGAGAACTGCTGGTGCCCAGCGGGAAGCGGGGCGTGGGGCCACAGGCAAGACCTGATGCGGGTCTCCCACAGACGGGCCCCTCCCTCCGGGAGCCCTAGCCTGTGGGGCAGGCAGACAGCCCTGGGCCAGCACCGCCGGGCGCCCATGCTGGCTGACTGACCAAAGCGGGAGCTCAGGTCAGAGGCAGAAGGAAAGGGTGAAGCAGCTCCGACAGGATGCGATGGGTCTGTGGGGGAAAGCACAGGCTGGGCGCCTCCCGCCTGCCCTGCAGTGTCCACTAGGCGGCACTTCCCTGGGCTGTCCTGTGCCCAGGCAACACTCCGCCAGCTTACCCAGCCCTCTTCCCCACGCCCAACCCTTCCTAACAACAGCGCAAACCTCCCTCCGGGGCTCCTCCAAACCTTTGGCAGGAGCAGGGCCGGGATGATGCTGACCCGGAAAGCTTAGCCTGGGCCCCTGCGGTCACGTGGGTCCCCTTGGGCATCCCCTCCCACAGCAAGGAGCCCACACTCTCCCAAGTTGACTTCTCCTGGGCATCTTAGATGCTAGAGCATCCTGCGGGGGCCCAGGGACAGGCCCACCCTCTCCTGAAGCCGGCCAGGACGCTGGGCCCCAGGGAGCTCTAAGGAGAGCCTTTTTCTTCCAAACAGAAAAGCACATCTAGCAGCAGTTCCCTGAGAGTACAAACCCAGAGACCATGGAAATAGCCTTCTAGGGACAGGGAGCTGAGTGGACATGTCCTGGAATGAACGTCAGCCACTAGAGCTCAGCAGCCTGAACCTGAGGCCGCTCCGAATTCGGCCTGGTCACCCCAGTCCGCCTCTACCACTCACTCAGCACACCGCCCACCACTGACTTCACACAGAGAGACTGTCCTGTGAGCTGATGTATAGCCTGTTGGGAACACAGCAGAAACCTGTAAAGCCTTTTAAAAACACAAAAAATGATGCCTGAGCCCTGTTTCAGACCAATTAACATCCGTGGGGGTAGCATTTAGGTATCTGTGTATTTTTGACTTGTGATTGAAGTATAGTTTACATATAAAAAAGTACACATAAAATAAGCATACAATGCAATGCATTTCACAAATGGAAGACACCTGGAGACCAGCCCCCCAGAAGCCCCTCCTGCCCCGTCAAGTCTCGCTGCCCTGGCCCCGCCCCCGGAGATAACCCTCATCCCGACTTCCAGCAACACAGCCTGCCTTTGCCTCCTGGGGCCTTCCCGTCGGGGGAATCTCACCATACACACATATATACTCCTCTGTGTGGTTTCTTTCACTCAGCAATGCATTTGTGAGATTCCTGCAGCGCTGTGCGTATGAAGTTGTAAACTGTATTTTCCCTAGTGTTTAGAATTCCATTATATGGACATACTACAACTGACTTATTCATTTCACTATTAATGGGCACAGTTTTTGCCTGTTACGGAAATGCTGCTCTACATTCCAGCACCTGTCTTGTGGATGCAAGTATTCATTTCCAGGGGTAAACACTTAGGGTTGGAATTTCTGGGTCATGAAATAGGCACATGGTCAGCTTCAGGCTTTTCAAGGCTCTCGGGTGATTTCAGACCCGCAGCCAGCATTAGGAAACCACCGGATGCATCTTGTCCCCACCCTTCCACTGGGGCTCAGAGGGCAACATGCCTCCTGGCCCCCCCAGTCAATCCTGCCACTGGCCTCCAGATCTAGGGTCCTGCCCCTCCTGTGTCTTCACCCTGCCCCTCTGGAGCTACTGGAACATCTACGGCAAGATGGAATCACATTGTTAATAGAGTGTCCTTCATCTGTTAAGATCACAAGCACTTTACTAGGTTGTGCCAAGTAAGTAAGACGACCAGATTTCCCCACGGCAGAGGCCAGCTCGGTGCCATGCTGAGTCCTTCCTGAGAGCCAGCCTCTGTCCTCCCGCGGCCGCACTCCTGACAGCCCAGAACCTGGTCGACAAGCCCCGTCATGGAGGGAAAGTGGAATAATGCGGAGAGAGTCAGGCTTATGACCAATATGCTGAGACTTGAAGATAAAAGATAATCTCCTTTTGCAAAAAATAATTCTATTGTTTCTTACGCAGAAGCTGCACCTCATTTCTTATTTTCTAAGCTGATATTCCATACCTAGGACAAGTGCTTTGCCTTTTCTGCTGACTAGAAAAGGGGAGAAAAATCCCATCACTGAATTCCATATCCAGTGTCGGGGCGGAGCTCAGTGAGCTGCATGGGCCACACTGGGTCCCCATCCGCCTGTCCTGCTCAGCGGCCCTGGCAAAGGACTCAGGAGAGGCAGGTGCTTGGCACGGTCACAAACCCTACTTCCCAGGAGCTGGGCTGAGAACACCTGGGCCAGGACTGGGCTTAGTTTCCCTTTCCTACCTGTGGCGGCTTTGAAACGAAGGGCCATGTGCAGGGGCAGGGGTCCTGCTTCCCAAAACATCCGTTTGTACCAATGACCGTGGACATAGCAGACAGAACCACAGGTGTGCTCCAGACCCAAGCAAAGCGTCTGCACGCTGAACAGCAGCCTCTTTAAGAGTGAAAAGATGAACTGGCCCATCAGATTCCCTTTCCAGTGAATCCTAACAGGGAAACCGAGATGAGAGCGCAGAGCTAGTGCGCAGGCAGGCAAGCCAGCCGGAGCTGAGCCTCCAGGGGCGCCCGGACACGGGGTCCAGGGCAGGGGGAGCAGCAGTGCTGTGGGCCAGGCCCCCTCCACGTCTGGGGGAGAGCAAAGAGGGTCCGCTCCCCTCGGCTGCCCATTAACCAGCTCCCCAGACAAGAACCCCCCATACCTAGTTTGCCCCAAGATGGGGGCCCACAGGGGATGTCGTTTAGGCCATTAATGTGGCACTACTTACACTTCACGGGTGGAGAAGAGAGGCTCAGCTAGGTTCAGGCTTGCCCACACAAGTCACTGGCAGGGCCGGGGCTCCGCAGAGGCCTATGGGACCCAATGCTGGGGCGTACCCTACCCCAGGAGCCTCAGGGCCGTGAAAACGGGAGAACTCTGAATGCTCAAGCCAGTTAGACCCTATTAGCCGAGGGAGCCCCTGGGGAGAAGGGAAGGTAAACAGACTCACTCATGAACTCCTCTGAGCCTCAGTTCAGCAAGGGAGGGGACATCAGCCCCATTACGCAGGTGAGGTAACTGAGGCCCAGAGTGGCGAGGCACCTTGCGCCTGACCACAGAACTGGAAAGTGATGAAACATGCACACAAACTCCATCCTAGCTGAAAGTGCATGCTTTTTCTGTGCCACACTGCCACGGGGCTCGGGGCCCCCAGAATGCTCCCTGTCCCATAGCTCTCCCTGGCTGCAGGGTCCGACCCCAGCTGTCGGCAGAGGTGCCAGGACATGGGGGCTGGGGAGACACAAGGGGTCTCGGGCTGAGGTGACCATGTGGGGGCCCCTCTGGGAAGTGGGGTTCCCTAGATCAGGCCTTCCCCAACAAGCCTTTATCTCAGCTGCTCAAAGAACTAAACACGCCAGGAGAGCTAGCGGCTCAGGAGATGGGGGCTGCAGCGTGAACCAGGACCCTTTTGAGCCCTGTTGCTAACAAGAACTCTTACCGACAAAGAGACTTTGGAAACCCCTGGGTGCGCCCGTCCCATGGGAGCTGGGAGGACTAAGAGGAAGGTCGGCTCCATGTCCACCCTTAGCAGCCAAGGTGCAGCCCAGGTCTCTTAGTGGAGCCCAGAGCTGGTCAGCCAAGTCTTTTGCTGCTTGGCTGACTAGACCAGCCCTGGTTAAAGGCCTCAATCCCCCCTTTCCCTGCTCTGGGACCTCCTACCCAGGCCTGGACTCTCTCAGCACACCAGAAAGGCCCAGCTCCTCACGAGGATGGAATTCAGGAGCAAAGTGCTCAGGCTGACTTCTCTCCTGCATCTGCGAGGGGTGCAAGCTGCCCTCCCAGCTCTGCCTGAGCCCTGCCTGCTTAACTAAACTGCCCATGCCCAAGACGGAGCCCCTGCCATTCTCACTCCCAAGAACCTCTTCTCCCTGAAGCCTGGCTCCCTTGTGTCCACAGGTGTCAGCTCAGAGAGCTTCCTTTGCTGCCCTGCCTTTCATGCGGCTGTCTCCGTCAGACTGCCTTATTCCTCTCTCACCCAGAGCCTCACATAGCCTCAGGCATACAGTCAGTGCTCAATAACTACCAAATAAGCCGTGTAGCTTCTTCAGCAGGGCCTTGGGCACAAACACAAGAGCTGGAAGGAGAGGAACTTGCTCAAGTTTGCTTCCGGCTCGCCTGGACTCTCTGCGCCTGTGCTCCTCTATAAAATAGGGAAAATCCCCTCCATGACCTGCACTTCTTCAGGACTGCTGTGAGCCTCTGAGAAGTCATGGCCCAGCCCTGGGGAGGGAGCCGGTTCTCACGGCCTTGCCTATGGAGCGTCAAGCTCCCTCCCCTGCCGGCACCACGGAGAGCTGAGTTGGCTCTGAGTCCCATCCTGTACCTTGAAAAACAATGAGACCTGCAGCTCCCCGTGGGAAGCAGAGACGGAGGCCCCACCAGGCCCCACACTGCACCCACAAAGCTCCAAATGTGTCCTGCATGACTGAGCTTCCCTGTGACTCCAGCCAGAGAGCCTGGCTGTAAGGAGAGCCCTCTTCACACCTGGGCCACACAGGTGACTACCTCCCACCTCTCCTGGGCCTGGAGGCACTCCCGCAGGCCGGGCTCAGCCACGCTCAGGATCCCTCTCCTTTCCTCCCTCCACCAGGGAGGCCAACCATTGCTGCCCCTTCCTGGCCAGAGCTCGAAGGCCTGCAGAGTGAGAACAGTCACCAGGGAGACAGATGGGACAAACAGCTGAAACCTAAAAGCTTTGTCCCTCGGGATATTCAGGATTTCCTACGGAGCCCAGGCCATGCCGTGGAGCAGGCCGTGGGTTCTGCAGAGAGTGACCTGCCTGTCGCTGGCCCTCTGTGTCCACTGCTGAATACTTGAGCTGGCACCACTGGACCTGGTCACAGACCACTTTTTCTTGGCAGGCCACTTGGGGCCTGGCCGTTTCCAGACAAGAAGCTGGTCATTCAGGTCTAAACACAGACTTGCATTCATTAAGAAACAGAGCACCCCTGTGCTCCTCATGGCCACCCTCTGCCAGGCCTGCTGAGGGGGGCCCAGGGACACCCCCAGCTACTCAGACACCCGTCCTCAAGGCTGCCAGGGGGTGTGGCTACTCCTGGCTCAAGTCAGCTCTGTCCACCGATGCATACCATTCAGCACACCCACCCCAACCACCCTGCGAGCCCCACCTCAGAAGCACTCAGCTTTGAGGGGGCCCCAGGGTCCTGAAAGAGCCTGGATTTGGGGACAGGAAGATAGGAAGGCAGGCCTGGAAGTGGTCTCTCACTGCTGAGGGGACTTGGAGAAAGTCACTCTCTCTTTCCAGGCCTCAGTTTCTCCCCTGCAAAGAAAGGAGCAAGAAAGTCTGAGCCCAAGAGGGAAAGAAAATGCCTGAGGAAAAAACAAAGCAGAGCCAGGAACGGGCCCTGTGTCCGAGAACCCCTATCCTATTGGAGGCTGGCAGGCACGCAGTCCTCAAAGGCCTGCCAGCCTCTCTGCCTCCCTTCTACAAACGCCAATTGAGTGCTTGCTGTCTGCTCAGCTCTGCGCAAGTGCTGTGCGTGCTAGCGGGTAAGGCGCGCTACTATCCCCAAAAGGCCTGGCAGGAGAGGCAGACATGAAACAAATATTTATATAAATCAACACATATTTATAACTGTGTAATATAGGCCATGAAAGAAAAGCACAGTGTCCTAGGAGAACCTCTCTCAGGGAGTCCCGACTCGACCATGGAGAGCAGAGAAGACTTTCTTGAAGAAGCAGCAGCATTTGAGCTGACAGCCAATGCATGCCCATCAGATAGGGGTCAGCTGCAAGGAGCTTGAGAGGGGTCATTTGAGAGGGGTTATAATGCACAAAGGCCCTTGAAGCCAGAGGTGTGCAGCATGCATGAGGAACATAAACAACACCTTTGTGTCTGGAAGGTAGAGGTGAGTAGTCAAGTGACAAGCAATAATACTGGCAAGGTCGGCGGTGCTAGCTCACGCAGGGCCCTGTGGGCCCCAGGAAGGGTTTGCCTCGTTCTCCTAAAAGCAATGGGGAACCAATGAAGGGATTTAAACAGAGAAATACACTATCAACTTTGTGCTTCAGAGATCACTCTGATACACAGATTTGCTTCAAAGTAATCCAAAGGAGGTGGGGTAGAGGGAGTAGGAGGTGAATATTGATGGAAAGAATAGGGACAACCTAAGTTGGTGGTGGGTTTAGCTGAGTGATGGATACATGGGGACCCACCCTACAACTCCTTCCTCTTTTGGAATATGTTTAAAATTTTCCATGGAGGCAGATCAGTTAGGAGATTGTATTCCAGCAGACAGATGATGTCTCAGACATGGTGGCAGTGATGATGGGGGCCAGGAAAGGATTCAGGATACATATTTCTAAACGGGATCAACCTGACCTGGTAGTCAACTGAATGTGGGACATAAAGGCAAAAGTGTCACATAAGACTCTAGGTATCTGGCTTAAACAAGTGGGAAACTGATCTGTTTTGCTGAGATAAAACAGGGAAAAATACATTGTAAAAAGAGCATATTGAAGGAAACATTCATTCACTAGTTTAGTCTTGAACATGTATGAGAAACTTTTAAGTGGAGATGTCAAGCTGTATATACAAGGAGCTCAGAAGAAAGGTCCAGGCTGGAGGGATAAATTTCTGAGCTACTGGCCCAGGGATGGATACAGGAGGTAGGAAGATTCCCCCAGGGAAAATGGGTACATAAAAAAGAGAAGCTATCAACAAGGCTGTTAAGATCAACCCAGTGGGGGAAAGAATGGTCTTTTCATAAATAGTGCTAGGACAACTGGATTCCGTTCGATCTCTATCTCTTACTATATGTGAAAATTAACTAAAAAATGTCAGCACTAAAACGATAAAACTCAGAAGAAAACATAGATGTAAATCTTTGTGACCTTCAATTAGGCAATGGTCTCTTAAGATATGACACCAAAAGCACAAGAAACAGAAGAAAAATACATCAACTGAACTTCATCAAAATTAGAAACTTTTGTACTGCTAGTAATATCATCAAGAAAGTGAAAAGACAACCCACCGAATGGGAAAAATATTTGCGAGTCATATATCTGATGAGGGAACAGCATCCAGAATATATAATGAACTCTTACAAACTTGAAGATATTATCACTAAGTGAAATAAGCCAGCCACAGAAAGACAAGTATGGTATGATTCTACTTATATGAAGTATTTGAACAGTCAGATTCATAGAAACAGAAAGTAGAATGGCGGTTGCTGGGCTAAAGGGGAAATGGAGAGTTGTTTAATAGGTATAGAGTTTCCGTCTGGCAAGAAGTTCTGGAGATTGGTCGCACAATATGGTATGCCCAACAATACTTAACAGTATAAATGAACTTAGAAATCATTGAGATTGTAAATCTTGTTTTTCTTGGCCTCTATTTAAACTTAATAAAAAAGAACTCTTAAGACTAAAAAATAAAAAGACAACACAACTAAAAGGGGGCAAATATTTGAATAGGTGTTTTTCCACAGAAGATACTAAATGACAAATAAACACAGGAAAAGATGCTAAACATCTCTAGTAATCAGGGAAATGCAGCTCAAAGCCACCATCAGATACCACTGGACACCCACCAGGAGACCATTGTCATTAGGTGCTGGGGAGGATGTGGAGAATGTGGAACCCTCACACGTCACTGGTGGGAATACAAAATGGTGTAACTGCTTTGGGAAACAGTTTGGTGGTTCCTCAAATGGTTAAACCCAGAGCTACTATAAAACCCAGCAATTCCACTCCCAGGCATGTACCCAACAGAACTGAAAACATACGTGCTCACAAAATTTTGTACAAGAATGCTCATAACATTATAATTAACCAAAAGAAATGGAAACAACCCAAATACCCATCAAATGATGAAAGGCTAGACAAAATGTGGCATATCTATACAGTGAAATATAAGTCAGCCATAAAAAAGAATGAAGTACTGACATATGTTACAGAATGAATGAACCTTAACAACATTATGCTAAGTGCAAGAAGCCAGTCACAAAAACCACAGAGCGTGTGATTCCATGTACAGGAAATTTCCAGAATTGGCAAAGCCACAGAGACAGAAAGTAGCTAAGTGGTTGCCAGGTGCTGGGGGTGGAGGTGGGGGGGTACGGGAAGTGACTAACGTGCATAGGGTTTCTTTTGATGGTGATGAAACCCCATCTTTATGAATACACTAAGAGCCACTGATGGTACCATTTAAAAGGGTGATTTTATGGCTTGTGAATTACATGTCAGGAGGGAGAGGGAGAGGCAGAGGGGGTGGGGGGAAGTCTGGGACTTGAAGAACCGCAACACTTAAAAGACTGTGTGGAGGAGGAAGAGGAGTCCCCAGGAGGATTAGGAGACAGTGAGCCTAGAAGTAGAAAGAAAACCAGGTATACAAAGTGGAAGCCAAAGTTGTGTTCCAAAAAGGGGGAATGGAAAGCACTGAAGTTTGGTGAGAGGCCAAATAGGAGGAAGACTGAAAGGCAGTCAGCAACTTCAGCCACAGGGAGCGCCCCAGCAAGCTCAGCCGGGACAGTGTGGGTGCAGTAGTGGGCGGTGAATCCAGACCCTCCTTCCTCCCTCCAGGCTGCTGACTGCAGCCCAGGGATGGACGGTGAGGACAGGCCTTCGAGCACAACTGAGGCTTCTGCCGGGCACAGCCGAGAGCCCAGGTCACCGGCCAGCTCAGCAGCACGCCAGCCTGGGGTCCTGCCTCCCTGGCAGTGAGAGAGCCCGGAGAGCGCGGAGCATAGGAAGGAGAAGGGAAGATGCCTTCCTCTCCTGGCGCCTGGAGCGGGGTGTCGGCCGGCTGGGAGGGAGGGGGTGCTGCCCGGGGCCCCGTTCCCGTCATCTCACCTGCCGTTCCTCCACCCCTGGGGGGTCTGTTTGCCGCGCCCCCGAACCACAAGCCCTTCTTCCGCGCCTGCCCTTGGAAAAGGCCGGGAAGCGCTGGGTCACGGCGCGCAGAGGGCAGCCCCACCCGGAATGCCAGCACCCTCCGCGCCAGCTCGGGCGGCCCGAGCCACAGAGCCCGCCCGGCCTGCCCTTCGGCGAAGGCGGACGGTCCTTAGGGTAGGGGCAAAGGCTGGGGCACACTCGGGCGGGGGCGGGGGCTGTCCGGAGAGAAGCAGCCGCCCCCGCGCCTCCTGGCCTCCCCGAAAAGGCTGCCCGCGCCCCAGTCCGATCCCCGTCCTGGGTCAGTGCCCACCACCAAACCCGGCAGCTGGCCAGGACTTGGGAGCCCCACGCAGGGTGGACTCCGCGCTGCTCAGGCTTCCAGCCAGCTGGGCTCCCCTAGGCTGCGCTCCTGCTGCGGGTTCAGATATGTGAGTGATGACCTAGCCTTAAGGAGCTTGCTGGGTCCTGGGACCTCTTCCTGCAGGGAGAACCCCAGGTTGTCCAACTGGTGGACACCCCCTAGGAATGCCTGCTCTCGCCACTATTATTCATCACTGTTCTGGAGGTTGTGGCCATTGCACAAAGGCAAGGAAAGGGACTCCCTAGAGGACCTAAAATCAACTGAAAAACCGTAAGAAAGTGGCCCAGATACTCTTTTTATTTGGGCACTAGGCTGTGATGGGATAGACACCTAATGAACTCTTGTGAAGTTCGTTCTTATTGTACTGGTTACAAAGATCAACATAAAAATCCATAGTTTCTCTATAGACCTGCAGTAAAGAGTTATAAAACATGTTTGGGAAAATGATTCTATTCATATGGCAACAACACATATAAGATACTCAAGAATAAACTCTTAAAATGTAGAAAATCCATGTGAAGAAAACCACAAATATTTTTAATAATATGAAAGAAGACTTTAATAAATGGACAGAGAAACTCTGTTCTTGAGTGGGAAGATTCAAAGTCTTAAAGCAGTGAATTTATACTAAATTTCTAAATTTAATGCAAGGGCTTTGCCCTACCAGATGTCAGAACAAATTACAAAGCTAGAGCAACTAAAATAAAATGGAATTTACTGGCTTATGAAAGATTTATAGATCAACAGAACAGAAGAGGGAGTCCAAAGAGAACATTATCTATGGGTATCTGAGAATTTAATATATAGTGAAGAAGGTGTTTCAAATAAGTAGGAGAAGAATGGATTGTCCAATAAATGGTGTTGGGGCTACTGGCTACTGCATACCATTCACAATTCCAGGTAGATAAAACATCCAAATATTTTCTAAATCAATAAAGAACTAAAATAAAATAGAGGAGAATATTAGAATATCAGGAAAGGTCTAAGCAAGATATAAAACCCAGAACATACCAAAAATTCAACTGCATAAAAATTTTAAATCTTAGTACATCAAAATTTAAACTGGCAAAGAATTGGTATTTTTAACATATAATGAATTCATTCAAGCCAATAAGAAAAAGGTAAACAATACTTTATAATCTATTTAATAGATTATAAAGTAAAGAATATGAACAGGCAAGTCACAAAAGAAGAAATCTCTTATCGATCTTATTGGTAAACATTAAAAAAAACTATACCACTCAATATTACCAAAACTGTGGGAAATAAATGCTGTTCATACCCCATGTTGGGACTGAAAACTGAGTTAATCCTTCTGACATATATCAAATGCTTTAAGAAACACAAATTCTTTGATCCAACAACTCCATTTCATGGAACTTGTATAAGGAAATAAATGGGCAAGTAGGCAAAAATTTATATTTATATGGCTAACAATTATGGGGAGAAAAGTGGAAATACCACAGTAATATTTTATCACTATAACAGATTCCTATGCAACTGACTAAAAGATTGGAGTATAGCTGCAAGTGCTTATATGGACAAAAGCCCAAAAGGTGCTGCTTAGTGAAAAACAGATACAGATTAGCAAGTAAGATATAATCTATCTATAAAGTTTAAAAACCTATACTTCAGTGTCAAATAATATCAAATATAATAACATATCAAACAGTAGTGATTATAACTCAGGAAAGAATTATGGGTGATTTTTATTCTGTAATACCTGTTTTGTTTTAACTTATTATAACAGGCATGCAATACTTTTAAAATCGGCAAAAACAATGAAGATATTTAAAGATAAAAGAAATATATATTTTTTTACTTAACTTCAAAGGCTTAAGAGTTTAATAATACCTACTGTGGATCAAATCAACACGGTGGGTGAATGGGCCGTCTCACTACTGTGTGGTAGGTCAGTGTGAGAAAAGGTACATACATTTTATATGGAGATACCTGTTGGTCCCATAAAATCCATTTCTAACAATTTATTCTTAAGATATAATTGGACACAAATTTAAATGTATAAGATGTTCACTGAAGTATAGTTAGAAGAGAAAAAATAAGGCATGAACAAATTATGGTTTACTTATAGAATGGAAGGCTAATGCAACTATTAAAATTATATTTTAAAAATTTTTATTAAAAACATCTATATTAATATGGAAAGATAGCATTATAGAACAGTGGAAAAAGGATTATATAGAATAGCATGCAAAATAAAATATCTGTGGGATGGACGCTCACCAAAATTCTAATAATATTGTTCTCTGTGAGTTGGGATTTTAGGTTTTTAAAATTTTTTCTATGTACTTTGCCTGAGTTTTATGATCATAATAAATTACTTTCACTTGGTGAAAAGAATAAAAAGAAGGGTAGCGCAAGAAAAAAATCTGTTCCAAGGGCACAGCAAGATTCATAGATACCTTTGAAATTCCAAATTCCTAAAACATCATACTTCTAACATGTAAGCCCTCAGAACCCAATAGAAAAAGAAACTGATTTTAAAAATGAACTTTGCCAAATCCCCACATGTCATAAAACACACACACAGAGACACACAAATGAGTGCATGTAAAACGGGTAAAATCTGAGTAAGGTCCTTGGATCATACCAATTCTCAATGTCAGTTTTCTGGTGGTGTTATCAGGCTATGGTTATGCAGGATAGAAGCGACTGGGTACATACAGCCTCTGTACGGTTTCACACAATTGCTTGTGAGTCTGCAATTACCTCAAAATAAAAAGTTTATTAAAAAGAAAAATCAACTGTGCACCCTGAAAAGACCAGACCAAACTTTTCTAAGAGCTGGGGCTGAATCATCAGAGAGGCCCGGTCTCAGAGTCTCCAAGCTGGAGGCACCGCAGGGAAACTAGCTTTTGGTGAACACCAACCGTGTGCCAGACCATTACATAGCCTGAGACCCTTTGAAGTGGGCCAGATGTTAGTCTGTATTATCGATGAAGAAGGGGAGGCTCAGAGCCAGCAGTAACTTCTGGAGCAAGGATGTGAATGCAGGTCTTTCTGAAAACTCAGCCTCTTCCTGTTACCATATCTGAGAATGACTTCAAAGGAAAAAAACTTAGTATTATCCATATCAAGAACCTTGGTATAAGGAAATAAACATTAGCATGAGTGAAAAAAAGGTGGAGTTGCAAGTAGGCACAATGAATTTCAAAATGTGTGTCTACATGTGAATATGATCCATCAGACACATCACTGAAGCCCTGCTTATTAGAACGTTCTTTCCAGTACCCAAGTGGACCCTGCTCTGTTTAGCGATCCTTCTTAGTCCTCAAGTTCATTCCTTGATCTAAACTGTTGGTGAGACCAGTACAGAGTTTGGGCCATGACCACTCCTAACCTCTCCTGGGTCTGATACTGCATGACCCATTAGCTTTCCCACTTGCTTTCACCTCCCAGGTCTTCCTCCATCATTATGGACTCTGACTGACAGTCTAATGGACCCTGGAGTCCAGTCAAGAGTTGTGGAGCATGTCTGTGAACTCCTGGAATTTTGGGCAAAATTGTTGTGTCTGAACAAAGGGACCTGTTTCTGGGAAAAGAGCATTTCACTTTTATTAGATTTTTAACATAGCCTGTGACTCCAAGAATGATAGGAAATACAACCTTAATTTGATCAGTAATAAAATGGGTTTCAAATATGAACTCCAAAATGGATTACTTTAAAAAATAAATGTTCAGCTAGCAATAAACACTCCTGGTGCTTAGACTGTGCTCTCTAAAAACCACTTCCCACTAAGAGAAACCAGCACTCCTTGGAGAGATAGCTGATTCCAGATTTGGAGCAGGAAATGCACTATTGAGCCTAAAATATCTAATCCTACCAGAAAGCAAGAAAACCATCAAAGACTTGAGGATTCAGGAGCCAACTTGAAGATGGCAAGCATCAGCAAGACTGATGTCTAAAATGGACTGAAATATATCAAATACGTTTAAAGCCATGAGATGATAATACAAAAATGACTCATTGGTCAACTTTGGTAGATACTAGGAACCCATCACATTATTTTGAAAACTTGTAAATAAAAGGAAAAAGTTAAATATTTCTTCTGTCTTTCTAGTGGTACTGGCTATACCTCTGGGTTAAGCAAATAGTTGAAGAGGGGACATTTCTTTTTATAGAAAGATTCAAGATGATAGGAATAAATGATGAAGGAGTAAGAGAATTAGAGTAATAATATCATTTTGCAGTCTCTAATGAAATAATGGCCTAAATGAAATAATCATCAGTGGCTGATAACATCCCCCAAAGAAAAATAAGCAGATTTCCTGTGCTTCCTCAGGTGCTCCATATGTCCTGAATCTGACCAACCTCTAGATTCAGCTCCCAGTTTATAAGAAATACAGGAGTCAGAGGAACATTTGAAACATCAACAAGCTGGGAAACGGTATAGGACAAATAACCTGATTTCTTCAACAAATAATTTGCAAGGAAAAGAAAAGAAGAAATAGAAGGGGAACCCATAGATTACAAGAGATTATAGAGATATAGATTCAATATGCCAACCAGTTGTAAAAAAACCTCATTTGGATCCTTATTAAATAAACAAATGGTACAAAGACATTTATGAGATGATGGGGGAATTTTAAACACTGACTAGCTACCTAATGATTTTAAGGAGTTACTGGTATTGTTTAGATGTGGTAACAGTATTGCAGTTAAATTTTTAAAAAGGACTTGATCTTTTATAGATAAACACCAAGACAGTTGTGGATGAAATAATATAAAATCTTACCTTTGCTTCAAAATAATCCAGGAGTGAGGGAGACAAGAGATATATAGACTGGCCCCTGACTTGGTAACTGTGGGAACTAGGTGATGGGCACACCATGCTTATTCTATTCTCTCCCTTTGTATATGTTTGAAATGTTCTACAACAAAAAGATTAAAAATGTAAACATTTTTCAACTTGTTGGTAATCAAGGAAGCCCAGTATGAATATGAATTCTGAGGTATTGTCACTGGATTATTTTTAAATAAAATTTCTAGATAACCCTTCAGGATTCAAAAATCATTTTTAAATAGCATTTTGTGTGGCTTGGGTTGGTATGGAGAAGTTTTGAGTAACTTGGTCAATGCTAACACATATTAGAAGTACTCGATTTTTTTTCTACAGAAAAGAGAAAAAAAAATTCTCATGACCAATCATACCACCTGTTTGCTCAGAAATACCACCCACACTGCTGCTCTGACCCTAAGTCAGAGGAAAAAAGGGGTGCTGATGAAGTGAAATACAAGAAGGATTTTGACAATTATTTAATATACCATTGATGTGTCATGTCAGCATGTTAGGAGGAAAAGCAAGTCATGCTTGATTTAAACCAGTTCTTTATGTGCTTTTAATCTCATTAAAAAAGTAGTGCCAGCCAAAAACAAATGTCTGTTTAAAAAATGAATAATGCTATTTTTAAATGATATTAAACATCACCTGAGGAAACACTCATTTAGGACAAAGACTTAAAGAGCAGTTCAACCTCCACAGGTTTTAAAACTCCAGTCCTAAATAATGACCAAGCATTTCTAAACTAATATAGTTGTGGTGTAGAGAAGGAAGAAACAAGTTTTCCCTGTAGGGTTTTATATTTTGGGGGAGAGCACCTTCCTTCTGGACTCCATGCTGTGCCCAGCAGATTCTCCTTGGGGAAGCAGCTACTTCTTAATTCCCAGGAAGCTCCATTCCTAGGGGCTTCTACCCTTCCCCTCCTCCTTTTCTTACATTAGGTGAACAGCTGGGGAACTAATCAAAGTTTCAAAGATTGGTGGTAACAGGTGGTGACAGAGTGATTCCCTGCAGTCCAGGTGAATAGCCGCACAGTGGCCAAGACTGACTTCATGCCAAACTTACCCTCCCAACAGAGATGTCTGCAGCCCTGGGGGGAGTTATTTTCACTTTCAGGAAACGAGAAAAGCAAATTATTTTCTGGGTGTTCAGACTCAGACACCAGACACCAAAGTGGAATGCTGTACCATTCGTGACACCATGGCTTTCCATAGCTAGTCATAGCAAAGAAAAATTATGCAAAGAAATGAAAAAAATTCCTTCAGAAGTTGAGGGCTAGTTAGCAGAATCACTGAATGACTGAATGGAGAAAGCTCTTGGGAGTCTGCAGTCCAATTCCCTTACCTTATAATGGCAAAGTAGGCCCACAGAAGGGACCTGACTTGTTCTAAGTCACAGCAAAATAGGACCAGCATGAAGCTTAGAACTCACTTCTGATTCCCAGAGCAATGCTTTCCCCTCTGGTCTGATAAACAGAGTAGGTGGCTTTCAAGGGCCAAAGCACAGGCCTTTCTGGTCTGCACTAAGGCTTTAAGAACTCACCCAAGCTCAAGAATTGGAAAGGACCAGTAACATCGGGCATAGATAGGGTCTGGGCTGTTCTCTAGGCTATTCAGAAAATTCTCCCAAAGGCAAGTCAGGAAGGAGAACTTGGATTTGAACCCAGCAGAAACTCTCCAGGATGCTCAGTAGCAGCCTCTGCCAGCTTTGCCCTTTAGACCTGCCCATTTGCCCCAGAGATGCTCACTGCTTAACTGGCCCTGTCAAAGTCTAATCTCAAACCTGAGAGTGTCTGGCAGCACGGACTGGATGGACTCCAGCTAGCATATGAGAGGACTGTGGAGCTGGCATATCAGGCCCCTAACTGCAGAATGAGAGGGACACCCTGTACTCTACCTTTTCCTGCAAACCCATAAGTCTTTGCTCTGAAAAGAGCTGGATTTCAAAGCCAGCTGAGTATTATACATGGGCAAAGACCTCATAAATTAATTGTCAGGGCACTCTCCCGCACTCCCTAGGAGCCTGGTCCCTGCGAGGACGGGCACCCTTAAACAATCACTGGGGAAGGGAGGGCAAGCAGAGCAAAGAAGGGCAAATAAGACAAGGGGTACTCCAAAGCATTTCACCAGCTCCACACACTCCTCTAGAGTGGGCACAGGGCTCATACAAGCGTTCTACACGGGCCAGTGCCAGCTGGCCAGGGGTGCTAGCTGCGACTGTGGGGTTTGGGGCCTGGGCAAGGAAATTACAGGTTCATCCACTGTCTCAGTCTTCCCCCAAATAATCCCACCCTCGGAGCCCCAAGGCCTCAAAGGCCACAATTGCTGATGTCACCTGAAACGCCACCTCCCATCTGCCCTACCTCCTTATCCCTTACCCAGCTGCTAAAACTTTCCTTCCTCTAAGGGCGACTTTGGCTCAATCTCGAGGCTAAGAGATCAACCCAAGCCCGCCCGGCTGGCACCAGCCTGGAGCACGGGCGCGGCCAAATCGTGCTGGGACAGCTCCACGCCGCCTCCTGGGCAGCCACGGGCCGCTACAATAGCTAAGCCAGCGGGAAGAGGCGGGAGGCGGACCCCTCCGAGGGCCCGCTGGGAAGGCAGATGTGCGGCGGAGGTCAGTCAGGACTAGGCGTCGATCTGGCTGGGGCATGAACGAATGAATGGCGATGGTGGCGGGGCGGGTGCAGGCGTCCCAAGGAGTGTGCCCTGCACCGCCCCGAAGCCGCGCGGACGTCCCTCGTGCCCCAGGGTCGGGCCCGTCCCCCCGAGCGCGCGCGTCTCAACACCTCGCCCCGCGGCAGCCGCACAGCCCTGGGGCAGAGCCCGTATTCCGGCAGCCCGAAGGGCTTGTCCGGCGAACCGAAGACGCCCGAGCGCAGCGGCGTCCGCAGCCGCCCCTTCCGCCCGCCCGGCAGCGTCTCCTCGCTGCGGTCCCCGAGCCCGGCCCGCGGGCCGCAGCCCCTTACCTGCCCGCCTCGGCGGCCTCGGCCCGGTGAAGAGCGGTCATCGCGGCGCCTGCAGAGCTCAGAAACCGCGCGGCGCGAAGAAGCTCCTGCCCGCCGCACCCCCGGAGGGCCCGCCTCCGCCCGCCCACTGGCTGCCGTGCGGGGCGGGGCCCGCCCATGGGCCACCCTTTCCCTTCTTCACACCCAGGTGGGGCCCAAGCTCTGCGCGGACCCTGCAGCTCTGTGCTGTCTTGGGAGGCCAGACCCTGGATCCGCATCTCCGGCTCCATACAACTAGGCCCGTGGGTCCCCTCCAGGTTTTTCCTCTGCTCCCCTTCCAGTCTTGGGGCTCAGCACCCCCTGCAAGCCCTCCCACACGGAGCTCCAGGTAGGTTTCAGTTTCTCTCCCCACCATGAGCGACGACGTGTGGGGAACCCACAGGGTATTCTGAACCTGATAGTCTGACACGCCGGGAGCTAGAAAGCTGGCATGCACTCTTCCCGGTGTTGGGAATTTCAGTCTCCCAGGTAAAAAGCTTTTGGTGTCTAAATTGGAACTGAAGATGGTCAAAAATTAAAGAGTACAACAGCACAGGCAAGAAGAGCTCCAGTTGGGAGGGTGTGAAAATGAACTGGGCCTTGGGAATGAGACCAAAGTCCCGTTCCCCGGTCCTAACTGGGCTGCGAGCCCCTTCCTCCCTTGGGATTGGTCAGGATAGACTTGTTTTCCCAACCTTCTCCCACCTCCTGGGCCCTGCTTCATCGTGGAGGGAGAGCATTGGCAGAGAGGCACAAAGGGAGGCAGAGGTCCACAAATATTCTGGAAACTCGGAGTGGAACCTGGCCTCATCTTCCAGCTGCAGGGCTTAAGGTGAGGGGCAGGGCAAGGGCTGTTGACTCTGGTTTACCCAACAGAGCAGGAGGGAGGGGCCCGTTGCTGCCCTCGCCTGTCTTTGGTCCCAAATAGCCGTCAGAATTTCCCCAGCTGCAGGAGACTTTAGAGCCTCAGCTACCACACCTTCTCCGAGGCCCACGGGAGTAACCGATAGCCTCAAAATAGTGAGCTACAGCTTTGCCAGCACTTCCGCACCCTGGAAGGCAGGTGGCCTGAATAGTTACGCAGAACAAACCACCAGGAGACTCCAGGCTCTTGCCATTTTCACCCTAGTCAGAGGGCACCCTTCAACCATTCTGTAGCCCAATCAGAAGAGAGGAAAACAGGTGTTTCAGCTGTTGTTTATTGACACACAGGTAGACTCTATAGCAACAGGCCTGCAGGCAGCTGCCGTAGTAGGGAAAATGGAAGGTGGAGGGTGGAGTGTTTGCAGCAACAGCTGAGTGGAGTGTCGGAACACAAGTGTACTGTGCACAACACGGTGGGAGTAGGAGAGCCTGAGGCTGGAGCAGCAAGTAAGGGCCAGGGCCTGCCTGAACTGGACTACCCCAGGCCCTACTCTTAAGGTTGTCTCCTGACCCCAGGTCAGGGTTCAAGTTCTCTGGGAATCCCTTTTCTACAGGAACTGAATCAAGTACACAAAGGAACAGAAGCAGGAGCTGTTGCCCTCTGTGTTAAGCTCTGGTGCCCCCATTCCTGCACCCTTCCCTCCTTATCCTCCCTTGCTTGGGTGGAGCCACATGACCCAAGGTCTCAAAAACAGCCATGTTTCAGAGGCATTTATCTTCTTCCTTGTGCCCGGCCTACAAGTGCCACACTAGAGCCCCAAGTGAGCACTACAAGCATTGCTGGTCTAATGGATGGGTTGGGGGAGGGGGGATGGGGCAGGGGCTGGAGGAGGGGCTCTGCGGCCCATCACGGCACAGGGACTACACGCATGGTGTTGGTGAAGCCGGAGCCAGGGCGCCACCCGGTCAGCACAATGACCACATCTCCCTTCTTGAAGAAGCCTCGAGCCTTACCTGGAGGAAGAGAAAAGAGGTTGGTGAATAAAAGCTAAGCCAGGTAGGCAGGCACCTTGACAACTGCCTCCCAGCCAGAGGTAGCACAAGCTGGGATGGCTGACCATTACTTCCTTATACCACAAGGTGGCGCCAGCCGCACAGCCCAGGCAAAGGGGTTGAGGGAGGCTCTGAGACTTCCTTTATGGGTCAGTTGGCTGAGCAGGCCAAGACCTTTGGACACCATTTTCTATGCTAGAGGGTGGAAAGCCTTACCCAAAGGTCAGAGCTAGCTGCTCTTATCCCGTATCTTACTTTTATACAGGGACAAAAGCCACATGAGTAAGTAATCTGCACGTGTGCCATCCCACACTGTAGGAGCTCTGGCTAATTTTATTAAAAAAACCTCAGGAATGACTAGATGCCAAAGAATGGACAACCCTGACTCTCCTGGATCTCTCTTTTTGCTTTGGCCCCAGACTGGAAGAGAGTGAGAAGGACTGGGATGCTTAGCCCTGGATTCCAGGGAATGGGATGGAGGATCAGAGGACATCACAGTGAGAACAGCTAGGGCTCTTGCACCCTAAGGTCTGCATGTTCCCCCCCTCCTAGGGTCTCAGACCAGTGTTCAAGCACCTTCCCCATCCCTCCAGGCTTCTAGCCACGCACCAACATTCATGGCCAAGTTCACCCGGAGGTCCACGTCCTCCGCCCAGGCCTCCTGCACTGGGTCCTTACACACCACAGGGAAGATGCCACGGTACAGGTGGGCCTGGCGGGCTGTCTGATGATTCCGGGTCACAGCAATGATGGGGGCACGGGGGCGGTACCTGGCCACCTGGTGAGCAGACCTGAGATGGGATAAAAGACAGGCAGAAGTATCATTAAACATTGTCCCCAAGGGCCTCCCAGGGAGCTCTCAGGGCCTTCAGCAACAGCTCAACCTCTAATCCAATGATTATGCCAGCCTGAGGCTCTGGCCACTTCAGTATCTGCTCACAAGGCTGCGGCAGCCCCTCACCACAGCATGTAACTCTTCTTCAGACAGGCTATCCACTTGCCTGTCACCCTCCCCTCCCCACAGGCTGCAGCCCCAGGATCATACCAGCCCAGCTCGGTGAGTCACACCCACTTACCCCTCCTGCTACTAGCTCTTCCCTTCTGGCAGAGCCCTATCCAGCCTCACCAGTACCCACAGCCCTTGCTGCCAGCAACAGCTGCACACAAAGCAACATGTGAACAGCACCTGAATCTAGACATCTGCAAAGAAAAGGAACACAGCCCACCAGCCCCCAGCAATCTCCAGTGCAAGCCTTCCCTATAGCTGTGCCCTCTCCCCACCCACATGGCCCCAGGTTCCTGGAACAGCCCAGCAACTGGGCTCCACAGCCCAAGAGGCAAACCTGAGAATCTGGGCGAGTCTCGGAAACCTGGGTGCTGCCCCGGAGGCCAGACCAGGAGATAGATGGCAGTGCTGTTCTGGGTGGCTCTGCCTGTGAAGGCGCCTCTCGGGGCTCAGGGCCCCTTTCAAGCCCCAAAGCCAGGTGCTTCCTTGAACATGGACCCTTTATACTTGTAGTTACAGAGTTGGGGAGGAGCGTGCTTGCAGGAGAAACTGGACCCCAGAAGGTAAGCCATGGGAACACTCAACAGGTGTCAGGGAAACTTAAGTCATGTGACAGCTGAGAACTGCTCTGCTTAAGGCCTGGCCTCCCTCCTTTCAGAGGGAAGCAATTGCTAGTCAGGACAAGCTGAGAGTGAAATCCCAGAAGACGGGAGCTAAAAATAGCCAAAGAGCAAAGGTTGGACCTTCTTACAAAGGTCAACCCTAATGGTTGGAGCTATTTATCCTGAGCAGGTCCCATGTCCTAGGTTTGCAGGCCGCCCCACCTGCCGCTCCTCAGTGCATGGGGACTGCCTGTCTGCTCCTCTCCACCCTCCGCTCCCAGGAAACCCGAGCCACCCTGTGGGCAGAGGCCAGGAGCACACTCCCAGACTCGAGGAGGGCAGGATGACGTCCCGGAAAAGAACAGATCCCATGCACAGGTCAACACTTGGTTGCACGGCGCCCGAGTGCCAGGAAGACAGCTTGGTGACCTTTCCTGGGCCAGAACCCACTTGTCCTTAGGGCTCAAAGATAGATGGGGCAGGTGCAACAACCAGCACGACACGAGCGAGTGCCCCTTTCCCAAACTGAGCTTCTAAGAGCACACAGTGACTCAACAAGCAAAACTAGCTGTCTTTTACTTTACAAAGACCAACTTTTAAATACCAAATAACCATTTTTGTCGATCTAACAGCAGTAATGCGATTTAGTCTCTAGTTCATCTTGAGGGCAAAAACTTGCTGGGGACCCAAATGCTCCAATACACGTTAGGAGTGCTGCCTGGAGTCCTCTGGGCACAGGGAAGGGGCTGTGCGTGTTCCTGGATCCTGGCCTGGGGTAGCTCCTGCCCAGCAGGGACCAGGTGGCAGGCAGAGGGGTCTTACCTCGGCGGAGTGCCATCTGAGCACTGTGCAACGCACTGCTCCCAGGGCACCCAAGGAAAGGTGCTGCTGAGCAGGGCACTCCCAGGGGCCTGCCGCCGCCTCCTACCTGCCAGACTTGGTGAGGACGATTATGGCCCCACTGCAGCACTTGAAGGAGGCCTCCACGGCGCCCACGGCGGCAGCTTCTGTGGGGTCGCTGGTAATGGGGGCCAGGCGGCGGAGTTCCTCAAATAATTGCAAGTGGTAGATGGCGGCCTCTGCCTCACGGGCAATCTAGGGGAGCAATATCCGTCCAGAGGGACGAGAGGGGGACAGAGCTTTGTCAGAGCTGTGTCACGGTGGGAGAGGGGGAGGAAGAGCTGCACAGACAGCTGGGGAGGAACACATCCCTGGGGGCAGAGGCCAAGAGGGCCGGCCGCTCACGGGCGAGTCTGCGCTGAGCGAGATCAAGACCCCCAGGAAGCAGTCCTGCTCCAGGGCCCTGTGGCGTCCACCGTGCCTACCAAGCTGAAGGGCCCTTTGGCCCTGCCCTGCCTGCCTGCCTGCCTGCAGTTGAGAGAAGAGGCTCGGAACTCAGACCCCGGGTGTAGGGCTCGGCGCTGGCTGTCTTCTGCAGCGGCTGCAGCAAGAGGCTGGTTATCCTACAGAGTCACCTGCCCTTAGGGCCCTACCTGCCAGACTCCGTCAGAACTATCAAAGCTGCCGCTAAACACTTATAAGAAGCCTCCACGCTGCCCATGGCCATGGCTTCCATGAGGTCTGTGGAGTGACTGGCGCCTCGCACAAGTTCTTCAAACAGCTTGCGGTGGAACATGGCTGCCTCAGCCTCGCGAGCTATCTGTAAGGTTTAGAGAGGAGGGAAGGCAAGGAGAGGGAAGAAGAAAGGAAAAAACAAGAGACAACACATGGAAAGACAGAATGGGGAATTATCAGAGGAAGGTGACCTTAGATTAACTGGCTAAATCTGTCCTTCAGGCAGATGATGCAAAGAGGCAGCATGGTAAAGCCCAACTGCTCTGGGATGTGCGGAGAATTT
>JAVSCE010017306.1:0-23005 GCA_032199065.1 Smutsia gigantea | reverse complement strand
CAGTTGCTCCTGGCCTTTTGACTTTTAACTGACCTCACTGAAGATGTCTATATTCTTAGTCTGGTATCTTGATCCTAGAGAATTAGTGTGACCTTGACTTTGCATAATGCTTAACATAAAGAGTTTCAAAAGGGACTTCTTTGCCCATTGTTATATTGCTCTGACTGTAAATATCCTGCCCCGCTTTTTCCGGAGGCCCTCACCCTACTCTGACTACACCCATGGTCCCTGTCTCACCAGGTGGGAGGAGACGGGGAGACGGGTCCCCCACCAGCTGGTAGTACCACGGGGCGCCCCACCCCCAGGCCGCCCTCCCGAACTCCTTCCCAACCGCACAAAATCTTTCCTCTGCCTTCACGCCTTCTCCTGGCCTCCTGACCCATGAAGGAACTTTACTCCTGAGCCCAACCCAGTAATACCCCCTCCTGCCTCTTCTAGAATCTTCCTTCATTCCTTTCTCTCCAAAGCCTCTAAGTCTGCTCAGATCCTTCAAAAAAGGTCCTATGTGCTCTTCTCTTCACAATCTGTGTAAAGTCACCCTGGCCCCATGTTTGTGCCATACATCCCGACTATGGGGTTATTCCGAGTCACGGCCTGGGGATGAATCCTAACACGGAAACACACAGTGAGGTGAAGGGAACTGGCCGGGGTCGCCAAGGAAAGCTTCCCGAGGCACGGGTGCTTGAGCTCAGGCCGAAGACAAGCAGCCGGGAGGCAGGAAGGGGTGGGGGCGGGTCACTGCAGGCAGAGGACGGGCCAGGGCGCAGGCGGGGAGGCAGGGACAAGCCTGGTGCTGAGAAGGCGAGGCTAACGGGCAGGAGAGGAGGTCAGGGAGAGAAGCCCAGGCTGCCCGACTGGTGGGGCTTTGCAGGAGGGGGTGAGGTTAGACTTTCACCTGAGGCCACAAGGCAGGCACAAAGTGTAGCGAGATTTTTTTTTAATCTCTAGCTGCCAAGCTCTCTGACGTCCTTCCTTCCATCCACAAAGCCATCCTCCTCAGGGCTCCTCACACAGTTCAGTCCGGCCACCAAACCCAGCAGATCTTTGCTTCCAGAACAGCTGCATCCAAGCCAGGAAGACTCCCCTCAAGTCCATCACAGCTCATCCTCCTCCCCTCGTCCTAGTTCAGCCGAAGAAGGTTCTGTCACGACACGTGGGGAGCCACCCAGCTTGATTCTCCGCCCTCCCGGCCCCTCTCTCGGGAAACGTCCCCATCCTGGGATTCAGCCCCCACTCAGTGTCATCATCTCTCACTCATGACCCATTCAGATCCCTCATTTTCAGCCTCTCTCCCCTGCATCCCTCCACCAGCCAAGAGGGGGTCAGAGCTTTGCTCTCTGGGGTTTAGATTCCCCAAACCAGAGACACCTGCACGCGGTCCCAAGGACACCTGCCTCCGCCCAGTGCTCAGGGCAATGACCTTGGATCATCCTGGACTCCTCTTTCTCTTACCTCCCACCAACAAAACCAAGGCACCCCACGTCCAACATCCTAGGCCCTCCTTCCCCAAGAATCTTTAACTGGCCTTTGTGCAAAGTATCCCAGCCTCTAGCAGCCACCGGGCCATCTCTCTGCTGGGAACGGCCTGGAGCCCAAAGCCTGTCCCCAGAAGCCCCCTCCGGCAGGAAGCCGCCCTGATGCCCCACCACACCCCAAAAGCCACGCTTCCTCCTGACCTCCACCAGCCCAGTTGGCACGCCCGAGATACTGGTCTCACGGCAGGGATGATGGGTGTGTTTCTGCCGTCCCTCCCTCCACCGTCCGTGAAGGCAGAGCTCTGAGGCCAGGCACACCGTGACCCTCCTGTGTGGGTCTGAAGGAACCAGAAGGAAGCTCCTGGATTCAAACCCCTGCTCTGCCAGCAGCTAGCTGTGTGACCGTGGACAAGTCACTTGAGCTCCTGCTGCCTGTGACAGGGAGATGGTGGCAACCTGCGTGCCAGCCTGGGGAGAACGTCAAGCAAACCGTGCTGACAGCACCTCAGGGAGCACCACAGCCGGGGAGGCGACACGAGGGACGAGCAGCAGTGAGGGCGGGGGGCAGAGACGCGAATGAAGCGGCATCCTCTGTACGAAGTAAAACACCACACACAGCAAAGAACCTGCCAGGACAGGAGGACGAAGGGCTACGCACTGGATACAGGAGGAGGTGGCCCGGGGGATGGTGAACGGGAATAAAAGGGAGTTTTATACACACGTTTAAATACATGTTTGTCTCTGTATATATTTATGGATAATATATGCATTGACTATATTTCTATTATATTACTTAACTTAAAATCATCATATAATACATAACAATGTACATGTGTGTATTTGTTTTATTTTTTGTTAATAAAAAATATGACTTATGCTAGAAACTGGTTAAGTAAAACTCCCAAGTCTGCTACAGAGTCCAGCTGGGGGCTCACCAGGCCCAGGGGCTGGCGTGGTGTCCCGCTGAGGCAAACGGAGAGCTGAGCTCCCAGCTGCTGACAGGTCTAAGCGGCAAAATAGGGCTGGGACGGGGTGGTCCTCAGCCAAGGGTAAAGGCTCGGGGTCTCTGCTCATCCAGCTAGAGAGACAGAACTCTGACAAGGAGAAACAGCCCCTCACATGACAGCTCGAGACGAGGCGGCCAAAGAGGCCGCCGGAAGGGCCGCTGAAACCACAGGCAAGGACGGGATGAGGGCTTTCCCACATTTTCATCAACTCTGAGACATGCATTTCCCCCCCCCTTTTCCATTTCTGGAAAGGAGGGGCGCATGACAACCAGCAGCTGTGTGGAGCTGCCAGAACACAGTTTGGCGTCACTCCGGGCTGAGCGGCGAGGGCAGCGCCTGAGCCCCACTGAGCCTGTTTCCCTGGTGAGCAGCCGGCACGCCAGTCCTGCCCCGCGGGCCGCCGCAGTCCCTCTGCGGAGCGCGTACTGGGGGCAGGGGAGGCAAAGAGGGCAGGATGGGTAACGCCCATGGGGCGGGGGCTCAGGGGCAGCCGGAAGACCCAGGGCTGCCTGACCCGTGAGGGACCTGCAGGCAGAGCTGCGCCTCTGGGGGTGGGCTTCCTGAGCCAAGGAAAGCTCAGAGGCAGGGCTGATGGGCCCAGGGGAAGGAGGAAGGCAGCTGCGCCTGGCTGGGAACCCCACGGGCCCCACCCACCAGGACGCCCAGGGGAAGTTTGGGTGGGACCTGGGGACGGACGGGCATTTTTAACCTCTGGTGAGATGGAAACAGGCAGGTCACTTTTTCAAGAACAGAACAGTTGAACAGCATCGGCCGCACTCGCCTTTCTCCATCCCTATGGTACGTCCACCAGTCAGTCCGTCAGCCAGTCAACAATCGTCTACGGGCTCCTGCGGCACACCCGAAGCCGAGACCAGGCAGCACACTGTTTCTCTCCCGTGGTTTAGAATCCAGGGAGGCAGCGGGACTGAAGAAGAGCTCCCAGGAGACCTAGTATATCTCAGCAGGGCTACGAGGGTTGGACAGTGAGCTGGGAGGGCGTCCCTGGGCCAAAGCGGGACCAGGAGGATGTTAAGATGATGAGACTTACTGGGTGGTAGTGGGGAGAAGAGCGTTCTCTCCTGAGAGAAAGGCAGAAAAACGTTCTCAGGGGCTGCTTGATGCTAGAAAGGAAGGTCCTCCTGGTACCCACGGCAGCACAACTGAATCGCAAAATGATGCTGAGCCAGAGAGGCGCTGAACACAAAGGACCCCGCGCTGTCAGGAGCCCAGGTCTGTGAATCTGGGAAGAGGTGACGCCGGTCCCCGCCCCCCCGGGAGCCAGGACTATGGAAGGGGCGGGGCTGACCGGCAGGGGGACATGGGGACTCTGGCCGCGAGGTGAACATTCCGGATCTTGAGAGGGGTGTGGGTTATGCAGGTCGCCATATTTGTCAAGACTCATCGAAATGCACACTTAGAACTCTGTGCACTTTATTGTACATAAGTTACATCCTTCGGTAAGATGATGCGCGGAGTCACACACACACACATCCCGTGAAATTAGGGGCACTGTGCACAAGGGAGAGGTCACTGGGCACATTCTGCGGCGAGAAGCCCTGCGTGGCAAGAGATTGTGAGGCGGAGGGGAGCCCCACGTGGGAAAGTAAGGAGGTAAGAGTTCTTCCAGGTGGTCCCTGCCGCCACCTAGCCTGGGGCGCGGCGTTTGAAGATGGCAGAGGCGCCCTGAAGGGCAGGAGGGAAGTTACAGTCCAGCAAACTGTCCCCAGCACCCTGGGAGGCAGGGGCGGGGGGCACGCACCTGCCTGGCCCCATACAGCGGACAAGCAGCAGCACCCACCCTCTGGAAAGGGGACTCCAGGGAGCTCTCGCCAGGGGGCATCCTGGAGGAGTAAGTCCCCCTTCACCTCCAAGCTACAGAGGCCATGGGGGCTCCTTCCAGGGCCCCAGGGGTCACTAACAAGGGTCCTGCAGCTGCAGAATTCCCCCTCACGGTGCTGCCAAGGCCGCCAGGCTGGGACAGAGGGGACACAGGAGGCGGGACGGGGGTCACCGAGAAGTCAGCCCCCTCCTGCCCTCCAAGCACAAGAAGCACTTAGAAGGGGAAGTAGAGAAGGATGGAGTGGGTGAGCAGAGGGGATGGAGGCTCCAGGGGAGTCAGTCCTGCCTCTGACTCTCTTACCCACAAAAAGTGCATTTGGATCCTTTCACCTTGGAGCACACACTTGACACAGAGCTGCGAACAATGACAGCCCCAATGACGGCCACCTCTTGCTGAGCGCTTACTCTGAGCCAGGCTCTCCCAAAACACTTGTCCATGCAGGATCTTATATAACTGACACAAAGGCTCTCAAAAGAAACATCAGTTATTATTTTTGTACTTCTGGTTCTGTAACATGGGATTAGAGAAGGTAAATAATTTGCCCCCATGTCAGTCCCTCCCTGCCACCAACCTGCAGGGAAGGGAGGCGACGCGATGAGATATTGAAGACCTGAAAGGACTAGTCAGGGGACTCAAGGCTTAACAGCTCAAGAGTCATGCTGAGAGCACCTCTCACATTTATTGATCAGTAAACACAATAGAGGTCCAGGGAAAATCATACTACATAATAATTAATAGAGGTGCGGGAAAGACCACATTACATAATGATTGATGATCTACTTCTACTTACAGGAAGTAGTGTAAGTACAGTCACGTCATGAAAACAAGCATAACTGTAACATACTGTTTTCCTAGCATAACTGTAACATACCATTTTCCTTTATGCATCAAGAGTCATAGGTATGGGAACTAGTGCAGGTAAGAAGCAATTAACTTGTAAGTGATTAATATGAGGTGAGAAGCGATTAACTTGTAAGTGATTAATATGATGTCCCACATTTCCCCCTTTTTTGTTTTTAAATGACAGAAATATATGCAAATATATTTGTAGAAAGGTACCAGAATAATGATTAGCTAGGCTCGACCTGGGACACAGCCTGTCACAGGGAACGTCTCTCTCGTCTGGGGGGGTGAAGTTCTATGCCTCACCTCAGTTGGCTCCCACGTTGCTCACCTGAGGTCCGTTATGACTGTGCCTGTCTTAGGTTCTTCCCCCTGTGAGGAATCTTACCTGTCTCTGGCTAACCAGCCATCTTCTGGGACCAAACAGGGAGATAAAATATAAAAGAGAGGGACTTCTGGGAAGATGGTGGCGTGAGCAGGGCAGCAGAAATCTCTTCCCCAAACCATATGTATTATGAAAATACAACAAATACAACTATTCCTAAAAGAGAGACCAGAAGATACAGTACAACAGCCAGGCCACAGCTACACCTGCGAGAACTCAGTGCCTCACGAAGCGGATAAGATACAAAGCCATGACCCAGCGGGATCCGAACACTCCCCTACCCCAGCGCACTGGCGGGAGGAAAAGATTCAGAGCAGGGAGGGAGTGGAAGCATAGGCCCGCTAAATAACCAGCCCTGGTGATCTGCGCCTGGAGCACAGACATACATCATGTGGTGTATCGGAGATTAGAGAAACAGAAGGGCAGGATCCTAGACGGAGACAAGCAGGTCTCCTCAGCCAGCTCCGCGGGATAAAAGAAAAGCGGGCACTTTTTAAAAAGTCTTAAAGAGACAAGGGCCCAACAGTGGAACAAAATCATCCCAGTGCGCTCGGCCCAGCAGGCTGGGACTCTTGGGGAATTTTGGACCCCTTGGCCGGAGGCGAGGCAAAGCAGCCGCGCCGAGGCTTCCCACAGAGATCAGCAGCCTGCCATTCGTTCCTTCCCTGGCCGGCGCCACAAAGGGTCCGGCGAAGCCGCCAATATTGTGGAACAGCGGAGGAGGGGCGCTGCCCACAGCAACCTCACAGAATCTATGCCTGGCGGGCGCGCAGCTAAGCGGGAAGAGCCCCAGAACCAGGTCCACAAGGTACCAAGGGGACCAGAATGCACCCAGCGTAACTGCAAACCCCCCAGTGCTATAGGCTAGGCTGAGGGCGACCCTGCACACAGGCAGTTCACGGGATTATCCCAGAGACTGCCTCCCAGTGTGCAGGAAAACAGCTCAGGCCTGGAAGAAGGGTAAGGAGAACAACAAGCAGGAAGGGACTCTGTTCTCCCAGCTGACACGTGCGCCTACCAGCGACCACTTCTATCCCCATGAAAAGACAGAGGAATATGGTCCAGACTAAGATGAGCCAGACAACCCCTGAGAGGGGGCCTGATGGGATGGACATGCACAATCTTCCTGAAAAAGAATTCAGAATAAAAGTCAAAACCATCCTGATGTATCTACAGAGAAATATGCAAGAGCTAAGGGAGGAAGTGAGGAAAGACAATGGAGAAATGAGAGAAGTCATCGACGGGCTTAGCAGCAGACTGGATGAGATGCAAGAGACTGTTAATGGAATAGAAATCAGAGAACAGGAATACAGAGAAGTTGAGGTAGAGAGAAATAAAAGGATCTCTAGGAATGAAAGAATATTAAGAGAACTGTGTGACCAATCCAAACGGAACAATATTCGCATTATAGGAATACCAGAAAAAGAAGAGAGAGAAAAAGGGATAGAAACTGTCTTTGAAGAAATAATTGCTGAAAACTTCCCCAAGCTGGGGAAGGAAATAGTTTCTCAGACCACGGAAGCCCACAGATCTCCTAACACAAGGGACCCAAGGAAGACAACACCAAGACACATAATAATTAAAATGGCAAAGATCAAAGACAAGGACAGAGTATTAAAGGCAGCGAGAGAGAGAAAAAAGATCACCTACAAAGGAAAACCCATCAGACTATCATCAGACTTCTCAAAAGAAACCTTACAGACCAGAAGAGAATGGCATATTTTCAACGTAATGAAACAGAAGGGCCTCGAACCAAGAATATTGTATCCAGCACGATTATCATTTAAATTTGAGGGGGGATTAAACAATTCCGAGACAAGTGAAAGCTGAGGGAGTTGGCCTCCCATAAACCACCACTACAGGATATCTTAAAGGGACTGCTCTAGACGGAAGCACTCCTAAGGCTAAAAAAGATGTGACCAGAGAAAATAAAATCATAGCAAAGAAAACAGACCGTCCAACTACTAACGAAAGGCAAAGAATAAAACACCTAGTATATAAAGAATGGAGGAGGAAGAATAAGAAGGGAGAGAAATAAAGAACCATCAGACTGTGTTTACAATAGCTTAACAAGAGAGTTAAGTTAGACTGTTAGATAGTAAAGAAGCTACCCTTGAACCTTTGGTAAACACGAATCTAAAGCCAGCAATGGCAATAAGTATATATCTATTGATAATCACCCTAAATGTAAACGGACTGAATGCACCAATCAAAAGACACAGAGTAACAGAATGGATAAAAAAGCAAGACCCACCTATATGCTGTTTATAAGAGACTCACCTCAAACCCAAATATTTACACAGACTAAAGGGGAAGGGATGGAAAAAGACATTTCATGCAAACAACAAGGAGAAAAAAGCAGGTGTTGCAGTACTTGTATCGGACAAAATAGACTTCAAAAAGAAGAAAGTAGCAAGAGATAAAAGAAGGACATTACATAATGATAACGGGGTCAGCCCAACAAGAGGATATAACCATTTAAAATATATATGCACCCAACACAGGAGCACTGACATATGTGAAACAAATACTAACAGAATTAAAGGAGGAAATAGAAAGCAATGCATTCATGCTGGGAGACTTCAACATACCACTCACTCCAAAGGACAGATCAACCAGACAGAAAATAAGTAAAGACACAGAGGCACTGAACAACACACTAGAACAGATGGACCTAACAGACATCTACAGAACTCTACACGCAAAAGCAGCAGAATACACATTCTTCTCAAGTGCACATGGAACATTTTCCAGAATAGACCACATACTAGGCCACAAAAAGAACATCAGTAAATTCAAAAATATTGAAATTCTACAACCAACTTCTCAGATCACAAAGGTGTAAAACTAGAAAAAAATTGTACAAAGAAAACAAAAAAGTTCACATATACATGGAGGCTTAATAACATGCTCCTAAATAATCAATGGATAAATGACCAAATAAAAAGAGATCAAACAATATATGGAGACTAATGACAATAACACAAAGCCGCAACTTCTGTGGGATGCAGCAAAGGCAGTTCTAAGAGGAAAGTATATTGCAATCCAGGACTATTTAAAGGAAGAACAATCCCAAATGAATAGTCTAAAGACACAATTACTGAAATTGGAAAAAGAAGAACAAATGAGGCCGAAAGTCACCAGAAGGAGGGACATAATAAAGATCAGAGAAGAAATAAATAAAATTGGGAAGAATAAAACAATAGAAAAAAAATCAATGAAACCAAGAGCTGGTTCTTTGAAAAAATAAACAAAATAGATAAACCCTTAGCCAGACTTATTAAGAGAAAAAGAGAATCAACACACATAAACAGAATCAGAAATAAGAAAGGAAAAATCACGATGGACCCCACAGAAATACAAAGAATTATAAGAGAATACTATGAAAATCTATATGCTAACAAGCTGGAAAACCTAGAAGAAACAGACAACTTCTTAGAAAAATACAACCTACCAAGACTGACCAAGCAAGAAACAAAAGACCTAAACAGACCAATCACCAGCGACGAAATTGAATCGGTAATCAAAAAACTACCTAAGAACAAAAACCCAGGGCCAGATGGATTCACCTCTGAATTCTACCAGACATATAGAGAAGAAAGAATACCCATTCTCCTTAAAGTTTTCCAAAAAATAGAAGAGGAGGGAATACTTCCAAACTCATTCTATGAAGCCAGAGTCACTCTAATACCAAAACCTGGAAAAGACCTCACCAAAAAAGAAAATTACAGACCAATATCCCTGAAGAACGTAGATGCAAAAATACTCAACAAAATATTAGCAAACCAAATTAAAAAATACATCAAGAGGATCATACACCACGATCAAGTGGGATGCATCTCAGGGATGCAAGGATGGTACACTAAAAAATCCATCAACATCATCCACCACATCAGCAAAAAGAAGAACAAAAACCACATGATCATCTCCATAGATGCTGAAAAAGCATTTGACAAAATTCAACATCCATTCATGATAAAAACTCTCAACAAAATGGGTATAGAGGGCAAGTACCTTAACATCATAAAGGCCATATATGACAAACCCACAGCTAACATCATACTTAACAGTGAGAAGCTGAAAGCTTTTCATCTAAGATCTGGAACAAGACAGGGATGCCCACTCTCTCCTCTGTTATTTAACATAGTACTGGAGGTCCTAGCCATGGTAATCAGACAAAACAAAGAAATACAAGGCATCCAGATTGGTAAAGAAGAAGTCAAATTGTCACTATTTGCAGATGACATGATATTGTACATAAAGAACTCTAAAGACTCCACTCCAAAACTACTAGAACTAATATCTGAATTCAGCAAAGTTGCAGGATACAAAATTAACACACAGAAATCTGTTGCTTTCCTAGACACTAATGATGAGCTAACAGAAAGAGAAATCAGGAAAATTCCATTCACAATTGCATCAAAAAGAATAAAATACCTAGGAATACACCTAACGAAGGAAGTGAAAGAACCTATAGCCTGAAAACTACAAGACACGCCTAAGAGAAATTAAAGAGGACACTAACAAATGGAAATTCATCCCATGCTCTTGGCTAGGAAGAATAAATATTGTCAAAATGGCTATACTACCTAAAGCAATCTACAGATTCAATGCAATCCCTATCAAAATACCAACAGCATTCTTCAATGAACTGGAATAAATAGTTCTAAAATTCATGTGGAACCACAAAAGACCCCGAATAGCCAAAGCAATCCTGAGAAGGAAGAATAAAACGGGGAATTACGCTCTCAGACTTCAAGCTCTACTACAAAGCTACAGTAATCATGACAATTTGCTATTGGCACAAGAACAGACCCACAGACGAGTGGAACACAACAGAAAATCCAAACATTAACCCAAACATATATGGTCAATTAATATATGATAAAGAGCCTCGGATATACAATGGGGAGATGACAGCCTCTTCAGCAGCTGGTGTTGGCAAAACTGGACAGCTACGTGTAAGAGAATGAAACTGGACTACTGTCTAGCCCCATACACAAAGGTAAACTCAAAATGGATCAAAGACCTGAATGTAAGTCATGAAACCATAAAACTCTTAGAAAAAAATATAGGCAAAAATCTCTTGGACATAAACATGAGCGACTTCTTCAGGAACATATCTCCCCGGGCAAGGGAAACAAAAGCAAAAATGAACAAGTGGGACTGTATCAAGCTGAAAACCTTCTGCACAGCAAAGGACACCATCAGTAGAACAAAAAGACATCCTACAGTATGGGAGAATATATTCATAAATGATATATCTGATAAGGAGTTGACATCCAAAATATATAAAGAACTCACACACCTCAACAAACAAAAGCAAATAACCCAATTAAGAAATAGGCAGAGGACATGAATAAACACTTCTCCAAAGGAGAAATTCAGATGGCCAACAGGCACATAAAAAGATGCTCCACATCACTAGTCATCAGAGAAATGCAAATTAAAAACACAATGAGATATCCCCTCACACCAGTAAGGATGGCCAACATCCAAAAGACAAACAACAACAAATGTTGGCGAGGATGTGGAGAAAAAGGAACCCTCCTACACTATTGGTGGGAATGTAAATTAGTTCAACCATTGTGGAAAGCAGTATGGAGGTTCCTCAAAAAACTCAAAATAGAAATACCATTTGACCCAGGAATCCTACTCCTAGGAATTCACCCTAAGAATGCAGCAGCCCAGTTTCAAAAAGACAGATGCACCCCTATGTTTATCGCACTATTTACAAAAGCCAAGAAATGGAAGCAACCTAAGTGTCCATCAGTAGATGAATGAATAAAGAAGATGTGGTACATATACACAATGGAATATTATTCAGCCATAAGAAGAAAACAAATCCTACCATTTGCAACAACATGGATGGAGCTAGAAGGTATTATGCTCAGTGAAATAAGCCAAGTGGAAAAAGACAAGTATCAAATGATTTCACTCATATGTGGAGCATAAGAGCAAAAAAAAAAAAAACTGAAAGAAAAAAACAGCAGCAGACTCACAGAACCCAACAATGAACTAACAGTTACCAAAGGGAAAGGGACTGGGAAGGATGGGTGGGAAGGGAGGGGCAAGGGGGAAAAAGGGGCATTACGATTAGCAGATGTAATGTAGGGGGGGCACGGGGAGGGCTGTACAACTCAGAGAAGACAAGTAGTGACTCTATAGCATCTCACTATGCTGATGGAAGTGACTGTAATGGGGTTGGTGGGGGGGACCTGATGAAGTGGGTAGTTTAATAACCATAATGTTGCACATGTAATTGTAGATTAATGATACCAAAATAAATTACAAATAATTGCAAAAAATATATATACATATAAAAGAGAGGACAGCCAGCAGCTATAATTCTGGATAAAATCATAATATACATGATTATATTCTTGCAGCAAATGCAGGTGGGGAATCAGCATATGATTTCAAAAAGTTGCTTAAAAGGAATCCCTTATTTTTTGAAGTTGATTCCTGAAAAGTATCATAAGCATATATTGGTGTTTTTAAAAGATTAGCAACTGCACTTCGCACGTACATTAGGAGAACAGGAATACAAATACATAACAGAATTAGACCTATAATTATAGGCCATATCCAATGAAACCAAGAAAACCAAGAAGATAATCCAAGCATTTGAAAAATTTATCAATAACATGGTGAATATCATGTATTTGATCTTGAATAGTATGAGAAAAATCAGACAAATTAAAACAACACATTACCGGAAATTGTTCACATCCCGTATGGTCTTTCAACAACAGATAATCTATAGTAGCACGATTCTGAAGTACTGCCGTTCGTCCTTCCCCTAACTCTTGATTAAGTTCAGAGAGCATGGATGTGTGCGAAGGCTGCAGAGCGAGAGGGATCAAATTACACAAAGACCAGACAGGCACAGGGATAACTGTTGCCTTGTCTGTGACCCTTCTTAATGTCTCTTAAAACATTGTCCCAATCAGCTTGTTTAAGAGTTCCATGTGGAGGCAACCAATCACAATGTTTTTTAATATATTTATGGAGTTGAGCAAAGTCCCTTTTGGACATTTTCACTCCTGATGTTTTTAGGAGGGCACGGGCACAGGGTAACTTTAAATAATCCTCTGGTTTAGTAGCTTTAGTTTCGTTTTGGCCCATTATAGTGTCCCTAACGTCTCGACCCTGTGCCTACGTATGCTTTCCTGGGGGCCTTACCGGATCGACGATCTTCGGAGCTTCCCCACTCTGAGTTTCAAGGGTCCCTGTTCGGGTGTCACTTGTCGGTGCCTCCCTGCCACGGACCTGCAGGGAAGGGAGGTAACGCGATGAGATATCAAAGACCTGAAAGGACCAGTCAGGGGACTCAAGGCTTAACAGCTCAAGAGTCATGCTGAGAGAGCACCTCTCACATTTATTGATCAGTAAACACAACAGAGGTCCAGGGAAAATCACACTACATAATAATTAATAGAGGTCCGGGAAAGACCACATTCCATAGTGACTGATGATCTACTTCTACTTACAGGAAGCAATGTAAGTACAGTCACATCATGAAAACAAGCATAACCGTAATATACTGTTTTCCTAGCATACTGTAACATACCATTTTCCTTTATGCATCAAGAGTCATAGGTATGGGAACTAGTGCAGGTAAGAAGCAATTAACTTGTAAGTGATTAATATGAGGTGAGAAGCGATTAACTTGTAAGTGATTAATATGATTTCCCACACCCCCACATCACAAGGTTAGAAGGGGCAGAAAGAAGACTGGAAGCTGGGAGACTGACCCAGGTACCCCTTACTGCTGGGGTCATCCCATCCATCCCCCTGCCACCGGGCAAACTTCTCCAGCTGACCCTTTACCTGGACGATTTCTGCACAGAACAGCAGCATCTACACCCACACTGAACACTGCAGGTGTTAAGACCCCAAAGCCGTGTAATCAGAAACGGCCCCCGTGGTGCCAGGCCTGGGCTGGCCAAGACAGCAACCTCAGCAAGGTCCCAAAGAAGGGAGCACAGAGAAGGGGCCACCTGACCAAAACCCACTCCCTGCTGCCTCAGTTTCCCCAACTGTGAAATGGGCTTAACGTCTTGTCTGTCACGGAACATGACAGATCCTGGAGGTGGTGAAACAGACTCTGGACTCCAGAACCAATACCATTAGTGTGTACAATAATAATACAATTGAAATAGCATGATGGCTGGAATTTGCTTTATGGTATCTACCAAAAAAGAAAAACAGTGCGGGGTTGGGAGAGGGGTAACAGACAAAAAAAGACCAGCAGAAAGCCAGTAGTGGGTACACAGGGTTGATTATGCTATTCTCTCAACTCCCGGTGGGGGCTTTTAAATTTCTATGATAAAAAGTTAATAATAATAACAATAAGCGATAGGAGGCTGGGAAGATGGCAGTGTGAGCAGGGCAGGGGAAATCTCCTCCCAAAACCATATATATCTGTGAAACTACAACAAATACAACTATTCCTAAAAGAGAGACCAGAAGATACAGTACAACAGCCAAGCTACAGCTACACCTGTGAGAACTCAGGGCCTCACGAAGCGGGTAAGATACAAAGCCGCAACCTGGTGGGACCTGAGCACTCCCCCACCCCAGCGCACCAGGGAGGAAAAGAATCACAGTGGGGAGGGAGTGGAAGCACAGGCACGCCAAATAACCAGCCCTGATGATCTGCACCCGGAGCACAGACACACATCGCGTGATGTATCAGAGATTAGAGAAACAGAAGGGCAGGATCTGAGACGGAGACTGCAAGTGGGTCCCCTCAGCTGGCTCCCTGGGACAAAAGAAAAGCAGGTGCTTTTTTGAAAGTCTTAAAGAAACAAGGGCCCAACAGCGGAACAAAATCGTCCCAGTACACTCAGCCCGCTGGGAGTCGTGGGGAATTTTGGACCCCCTGGCCACAAAGTGTCCGAGATCCACCACAGCTGCGGAACAGCAAAGGAGCGGCCCTGCCCACAGCATCCTCACAGAAGCTGGTGCCCAGCTAAGTGGGAAGGACCCCAGAACCCAGAACAAGGGCTGGAAGGCACCAAGGGGACGAGAACGCACCGAGCGAGACTGCAAACCCCCGCAGTACTATAGGCTAGGCTGAGGGTGACCCCTGCACACAGGCAGCTCAGGGGATTATCCCGGAGACTGCCTCCCGGTGTGCGAGAAACCAGTTCAGGCCCCAGAGAAGGGCAAGGAGAACAACAAGCAGGAAGGGACTTTGTTCTCCCAGCTGACACACGTGGAACCTACCAGCGACCACTTCTATTGCCATGAAAAGACAGAGGAATATGGTACAGACAAGGATCACACAGACAACCCCAGAGAGAGGGCCTGATGGGATAGATTTACACAATCTTCCTGAAAAAGAATTCAGAAAAAAAGTCATAACCATACTGATGGATCTACATAGAAATATGCAAGAGCTAAGGGAGGATATGAGGAGAGATTACAGAAATGACACAGTCGACTGACAGGCTGCAGAGCAGACTGGACGAGGTGCAAGAGACTATTAATGGAATAGAAACCAGAGGCAGAGAGAAATAAAAGGATCTCTAGGAATGAAAGAATATTAAGAGAACTGTGTGACCAATCCAAACGGAACAATATTCGCATTATAGGAGTACCAGAAAAAGAAGAGAGAGTAAAAGGGATAGAAACTGTCTTTGAAGAAATAATTGCTGAAAACTTCCCCAAGCTGGGGAAGGAAATAGTTTCTCAGACCACGGAAGCCCACAGATCTCCCAACACAAGGGACCCAAGGAAGACAACACCAAGACACATAATAATTAAAACGGCAAAGATCAAAGACAAGGACAGAGTATTAAAGGCAGCGAGAGAGAGAAAAAAGATCACCTACAAAGGAAAACCCATCAGACTATCATCAGACTTCTCAACAGAAACCTTACGGCCAGAAGAGAATGGCATGATATATTTAACGTAATGAAACAGAAGGGGCTTGAAACAAGAATACTGTATCCAACACGATTATCATTTAAATTTGAGGGGGGATTAAACAATTCCGAGACAAGCGAAAGCTGAGGGAATTTGCCTCCCACAAACCACCTCTACAGGATATCTTAAAGGGACTGCTCTAGATGGAAGCACTAAGGCTAAAAAGATGTCACCAGAGAAAAAAAAATCATAGCAAAGAAAGCAGACCATCCAAATACTAACTAAAGGCAAAAAGTAAAATCAACTATCCACAAAAACAGTCAAACGAAATGTGAAAGAGTACAGAATAAAATACCTATTATATAAAGAATGGAGGAGGAAAATAAGAAGGGAGAAAAATAAAGAATCATCAGACAGCATTTAAAATAGCTTAACAAGAGAGTTAAGCTAGACTGCTAGATAGTAAAGAAGCTACGCTTGAACCTTTGGTAACCACGAATCTAAAGCCAGTAATGGCAATAAGTACATATCTATCAATAATCACCCAAAATGTAAATGGACTGACTGCACCAATCAAGACACAAAGTAATAGAATGGATAAAAAAGCAAGACCCATCTATATGCTGTTTATAAGAGACTCACCTCAAACCCAAAGATTTACACAGACTAAAGGGGAAGGGATGGAAAAAGACATTTCATGCAAACAAGGAGAAAAAAAGCAAGTGTTGCAGTACTTGTATTGGACAAAATAGACTTCAAAAAGAAGAAAGTAGCAAGAGATAAAAAAAGGACATTACATAATGATAACGGGGTCAGTCCAACAAGAGGATATAACCATTTAAAATATATATGCACCCAACACAGGAGCACTGATGTGTGTGAAACAAATACTAACAGAATTAAAGGAGGAAATAGAAAACAATGCATTCATTTTGGGAGACTTCAACATACCACTCACTCCAAAGGATAGATTAACCAGACAGAAAATAAGTAAAGACACATAGGCACTGAACAACACACTAGAACAGATGGACCTAACAGACATCTACAGAACTCTACACGCAAAAGCAGCAGAATACACATTCTTCTCAAGTGCACATGGAACATTTTCCAGAATAGACCACATACTAGGCCACAAAAAGAACATCAGTAAATTCAAAAATGTTGAAATTCTACAACCAACTTCTCAGATCACAAAGGTATAAAACTAGAAATAAATTGTACAATTGCTATTGTAGTGATAGCATCTCTATTACATAATTATTTCTTTTTTATGGTAGGAATCATGAAGCAATAATCTAAAAAAAAATACTACTACTAGTAATAACAACAATAAGCAAAGTGAACCCTCACTGCAAGCTCCTGGATCCATCCAGGCCATCTTCAAAACTTTTTGCATTGTCATGCATTTCAGCCTCACCAAAGAACCCCCGAGGGAAGTTCTGTTACAGGTGAGGAAGCTGAAGCCCACGGGGTACTGTCTTGGACCCAGTCCTCCATTTAAAATGCCAACATTGATTGCCTAGGGTTTGGGGGGAGGCAGAAAAGGATTGGGGATGTGAGCCCAGGGAGACTTCGCTAATTTGATGAATAATCACCACTACTCTCCTCATCACCACCCCCACCACCCCCACCAAAGCCACTAATGTGACCAGCACCACAATCATCATGTCACCATCATTACCGGCCACTATCACCATGGCCACCATCACCACTACCACTACCATCACCATCAGTCACCACGGCCACTAACGTTTTCCTGAGCACCTGCTATATGCCAGGCATGTGTTCCGCACTGAACAGCCATGGGCACGTCTGAAGTGGGTTTCCTGTCATTCTCATTCCCCCAGCTGAGGAAACTGAGGCACAGAGGGGGGAAGCCCTGCCTGTTCCCAGGGTCACACCACCGCACTTGATGCCAGAGCAGTCTGCTGGGTGCCCTCTGCTGCCGTGTGGTTCACAATGCCAACACTGTTCCCCATGTGCCTTTCGGGAAGACAATGGGGCCCTTTCGGAGTGGAAGAGTCACACGGGTCCCTTGGAGAACAGTAACCAGAAGGAAAACAACAGCAACATCAGTTGCAAGTCCCCAAAAGCCTACAGCAAGCCTGGTGTGGGAGAGAGGGCACGGTCTCCTTCCAGACGCTACAAGGGGGCCATCATGAGCCCGTTTTACAGACAAGGAAACCGAGACCCTGAAAAGGGATCACTTATCAGGGTCACACTGCAATTAGGTGGAAAAGCCAGCATTACCTCCCATGTCTGCCAATTAGGGGTTCACAGCTCTGAAATAGGGGGTTCCTGACCCTCTGAACTGTCAAACAGATAACACCAACATTAATAAGGCTGCCGATGCACGTTATAGGTGTTATTTAATCCTCACAACCGCCTTCCAAAAGGAGGTAGTGAGATGAACCCATTTAGTAGAGAGGAAAACTGAGGCCCAGAGCTTGCAAGCCCCTGGCCTGCAGCCATTCAGCCCGCAGTGGCAGAGACAGGATTTGAACGAATGAACAGCTGGCTTTCAGAGCCCATGCTCTTGACCTCCACGCCAAGTGGCAAGCACATGACCCAGGCCACAGGCAGGAAGGAGGGGGCAAGGAAGTCACAAGAGGGTAAAGACACCGGGACTGACCGGTGGGCTGTGCTGAACAGAGGGGAGCAACTTCCTTCAAGACGCAGCCGCAAAGGGACCCACTAAGAAAGACCAAATGACACACTGCGGGCTCTTGAGCCAGCAATGCCACTTCAGGAGTTTATCTCACAGACATACCCATTTCCCGGTAAGATGTGGACGCGTGCCTTCCAGCTCTGCACGCCAGGAAACGCCTCCACACCCACGTTAAGTGAAGAGGGTTCGCTCTCCCTGCAGAATATCATGCAGCCAAGAAAAAGACAGGGTGAGTGACAGGGTCTCCCAGGGAGATGAACTGACCAAAGTGAGGTGCAGGATGATGGGCAGAGTGGGCTAGCCTGGGTAAACTATTTCTGAAGACACACACAGTATATAAGTATGCGTGCACAGAACATCAGGGCTGAGATGTGGCCCCTGGGGAGGCCAACTGGTTGGGGGGAGTCAGGTAGACCAAGGGGGTGGAAGGAGAGACTTACTATGCTTGGGTTTTTAATTGGTCCCACATGCATGTACCGCTTGGAAGACAAGAATGAGAGACAGAGAGAAAGAAGCTGCTTCCTCCTTGGAGCCTTCCAGACCACCCAGACAGAGTTAATCAAATCCCCTGCAGCTAATCCACCCTGCAGACAATTTATCTCTAGCCTCCTCCTGGACTGGGTCCCAGTATCCTAACTGAGCCCCAGGGCCCTGGCACCCAGTAGGCCCTCAGGAAATTTAGGTGGGAACGACTGAAGAAACAATTCCCTGCCACTGTGAATACACAAACTTGTACACAAAACTAATTGCCACCAAACTAGGAAAATCTTAGAAAACTCTCTCCGTTGGGGGATCCTGCACGTCACGGAGACATGAAGGTTTCAGTCTGTGGGGACAAAACTCTAATGGTGGTAGAGAATTCTAGGGAAGGAGTGAGGAGAGAATCCTTGGGGAAAAGTCAACCAAACATTTCCCATGTGTCTCTGGTGTGACATGTCCTACTCTGGGGGGCCACCTCAGACAGGCCCTCCGACCTTAAAGAGAGGAGAAAAACTCAGATATGAACAGGAGAGTAAGTGGGGGGGGGATCATTATGATGGGGGGGCAGCTTACATCTGTGGACCAGAAGCTCAGGGAACTGCTGTTTCCATCAAGAGGGAGGGAGACTGGCAGGGGAAGACCCAAAAGGGACTGGGCAAGATCACCACAGCCCCACCCTCTCCCCTGCGGGGGGAGAGGGCAAAAGGCAGCCCCTTGGCCCTGGACTCAGTTTCCTCATCTGTAAAATGGCAAGATCATCTGTGTCACCTCCCTCACTGGGCCATCCCCAGCCACCCCCCAAGTGTTTATTTAGCCCCAGAAGTGCTGAAGGGGTCCGGGCCCCGTTCAGAGAGCTGGAAGGCCGAGTAGCACCAAAGTGGAATTACTTATTTACACTCTCCCACTTTGCCCCCCCCGCCCCCAAAGCACAGGGAATTCCTCCGGGGTGCCCGCCTTGGCTACTCCCCCTTAAGTGCCCAGCCCCCAACATTGCCCCCCACCCCTACAGGCAGGCCACATCCCCTCTGCTGAATGAGAAATAAAAGTTAACATGCTTGGATAATACTTTCCCCACCTCAAGGTCAGTTAAAGGAACTCCAATTATACCCAACTGCAGAGGAAACAGGACTAGTGAGGTCACTGACCTGCCTAAGGTCACAGAGTGGGACAGGGAGTCTGACACCCAGGGCAAGGGCAGAGAGTTCCCTGCCAGCCGCATCAGGTCCCCGTGGAGGAGGTCCCCGTGGAGGCTGACAGGGCAGAGTGATGGCAAAGGTCCCCCACAGTTCAGCTGCCCTCCCAGCCGCAGCAAGCTGGGCCAAGTTCCAGCTCAAGTGCAAACGGAGGAGGAGGACAGTGGCGCCGCTCCCAGGTGCCCCCAGTCCCCTACTTGGCCAAGCCTGGGGCCCTCCTCCCTCTGACTCACACACCTCCAGCTCTCAGGTTCTGCAGGCAAACACTCTGCTCCAACCACAGGGGAAATATCCTGCCCTCAGCCAGGCTTCCAGGCCCTCCTTACCCCTTCCCAAAACCAGCACACGGGGTGGGGGGTGTGGGGAAATCCAACACCTTCTCCAGGTATTATCTATATTTGAGACCCGTGTCAACAAAACCAAAAGGGAGAAAATGCCAAAGAGGGATACAGGAGAACCTAACAGTTTGAGCTGAGCTGGAGAAACTTGAGAAGCTAACAAATTGGGGCTGTGTGACCCCAGGCAAGTCATATAGCCTCTCTGAGCCTCCACTAGCCTGTCTGAAAAAATGGGAATAACTGTCCTTCTTCCTCCTTGGGCTGGGGCCACTGTAATGCACGCAGCATCAGCCAATCCATAAAGCTCCCTGGGTAGGGAGATGTTATTTCCGGCTTCTAGGAATGGGGGAGCTCGGGAGGAGGGTGGGGTAGGTAAACATGCTCCTGAAGTCCCACTGGACAAGGGCCCACGGGAAGGGATGGTTTCTGCTGTCCACTGCCCCTGATTCCCACCACCCGGTACGTCGGAGGTGACTGCGCCCCCCAACCCCCAGTGCAGGTGACAGAAGACACTGAAAGACAGAGACAGAGCTTATCATCAATCTCAGGCCTCGGAGTTTTGGTGGTTCCACAAACTGTTTCCCAACAAGCACCCTCGGAAAGGAGGTGTGAAGGCAAGGCAAACACCCCCCCAGACTGTTACTACTCTACTGGAGGGCTGCGGGACAAAGGGGCTGATTGTTGGGACGGAAGGCTGGGCACAGACAGCAGCCCACGGTCTGGGGACCCCAGAGGGCTGGGGCCTGTCACCCCCGCCACCCCGAGATAGCTGACACGGTGGCCTCTGACCCCACCTCCCAGGAAGTTCAGCTGCTCAGAACCACAAAGCAAAACAAAGGGGTGCGGAGAGGAAGGAGCCACCGTGCCTTCCAATCACCGCTGGCGTCGGGGCCAGAGCCAGCTCTCCAGCGGCTCCTCGCCCCGTCCTCCGCTGGCCGCGGACCAAGGCCAGGGCAGCCCCTGGTCCCTTGTCTTCCCGCGGCCACCCGTGACAGGAGCCGGGGAAGCAGCCGAAGGGCGGCCAGGGATGGGAAAACCAGATGGCTCCATTCCTCCTTCCTCCTCCAACCCTCGCTCCGGGTGCCCGCGGCCCGGCCGCCCTCCGCAGGGATCTGGGGAGGCCGCGGGCTCAGCCCAGGGAAAGGGTTGCCTTTGTCTAAAGGTCACCACCCGAGCGCGGTGCCCGGGCTGGGCCTGGGACCTCCCATTCCCAGGCCGAGGGGGTGGAGATGGGGGGCCGCCCCGAGTCTCGGGAGGTGACAGGGGTAAGGCTCACCTCCCTCCTGTTACCCGCCCCCGCCCCCCGCGGAACGGCCCCCTCCGGGGCTAGCCGGCAAGCGGGGGAGGGGGCTTAGCCCCTTTCAGTGCTGGGGAGTGGGGGACCAAGTCAACTCCTTTCATTGTTCAGGGGCGGTGGGGAGGGGGAGACCCAGGGGCCTCCTTCCGCATGCATCCCTGCCCAGCCTGCCAGAGGCCCCGTTTCCCCCCGGCACCCCATGGAAGGATTTGGGGAGGGGGGCGCCAGGGGACGGGCGAGAAGGGGAGATGAAGGCTGGCCACCTCCGGCCGGGAAATCACCACCCTTTGCCCTACTGCTCTCTTCTTCCCCGAAAGGCGGGGAGCACGACGAGGAGAGGGGTCCCCGATCGGGGGACGGGGGGAACGTTAGGTTTCGTTTTTCCGCCGCCCCATTGTATCCCAGGAAGCCGGCGGAAGGGCCGGGGAGGCAAGGTGGGCCGAGTTTGGGCAGGGGAGCAGGGGTGGGGTGTCCCCGCAGGATCGGGGCGGCGGTGATGGTGGGAGAGACGGGGAAGGTCGGGGGGCTTGCCGGGGGTGTTGAGCGCCGAACGAAAAAGGAGGCAGCGGGCGCTGCGCCCCGGTTGGGGGGCTGAGTGTGTGTGTTGAGGGGGTGGGCTCGGCCCGGCTCCCCCCACACACACCCTCGCCGCCAACCCCCACTCCCCCCTCGGTTTTGCGCCCTGTCACAGCCCCGACTCGCAGGTAGAGAGAGTTAAAAGATTTAAAGAAAAATTGGTCTATTGTGAGAAACTCACCCTGATACATGAGCAGCCGTCGGCCCGGTGTCTCCGAGACGGCCCCGCACGGAAGGACCCAGAAGGGGCCGACCGCCCCGGCCGGTCAGCGCACTGCCTGATCGCATGGCGGCCGCCCGGCAGCCTCCGCCAGGCCGCGCCGCCGCCCGGTCGCCCCGGACCCGTGCCTGCTTCCGAGGAGGAACCCTCGGGCTAGGAAAAAAAGAAAAAATTTTTTTAAGTAAATGAAAGAAAAAAAACCTTGCAGGTTTTGGTCTCACCCCACCTTCGGCCACCGCCTCCTCCTCCTATCTCCGCCCTCGAAGGGGGACGAGCTTGACGGAGGTCCCACCCCGCTTGGGGAGGCCGCGCCCGGCCCCGCCCCGCGCTTCGTACGACAGCTAATTCCCGGGACGCAGAGCGGCGGGCCCACGAGCCAATGGGAGGGTACGGACTACTGGGCAGGGCCACCTCCGCGCCTGCGCCGCCCCCTCCCAGCCACAGTCCCGGAGGTTTAGAGGAGCGCCTTCGCATCCTCCGGAGGAGTCTGTCGGCTGCGTGGTACGGGGCTGCGGCTAGCGAGGAGGGCCAGAGGGGTTCGCTCTCTGGACCCCGGGCGCCAGGCCCGGCAGGGGATGGTCATCGGGCGGGAGGACGTCCCCTGGGCGAGCGCCGAAGGTTCGAAAATGTAGAGGGAGTCGAGGATGGAGAAGAGGGGAGGCTTCGCAGGTGGGACCGCGAAGTAGCCGGGAGTACGAGCCAAAACGGTGAAAGGCGATGGGGGCTTTGGGGACACTGGCCCGGGACAACCGGCGTGGTTTGATCACTCACCCCAGCCTGTCTTTGCCAAGCTGCGACGGCCCC
>JAVSCE010017305.1:0-54728 GCA_032199065.1 Smutsia gigantea | reverse complement strand
CTGCACAGTCGTCCCCCACACAGCCGTCCTCTGGGCCTCTCTGCACAGTCGTCCCGCATAGACGTCCTCAGGGCTTCTCTGCACAGTCGTCCCCCACACTGCTGTCCTCTGGGCCTCTCTGCACAGTCGTCCCCCACAGCAATCCTCTGGGCCTCTCTGCACAGTCGTCCCCCCCACAGCCATCCTCTGGGCCACTCTGCACAGTCGTCCCCCACACAGCCATCCTCTGGGCCTCTCTGCACAGTCGTCCCCCACAGCCGTCCTCTGGGCCTCTCTGCACAGTCGTCCCCCACAGCAATCCTCTGGGCCTCTCTGCACAGTCGTCCCCCACACAGCCATCCTCTGGGCCACTCTGCACAGTCGTCCCCCACACAGCCATCCTCTGGGCCTCTCTGCACAGTCGTCCCCCACACAGCTGTCCTCTAGGCCTCTGTCCTCAGTGTTGCCACCACTCCAGCCTCTGCTCTGCTCTCCTGCAGACTTGCAGCCCTGCCACCGTGTCATGCGCAGAGCTCTGGGAGGAGCTCTTTATACAGAGTCAACAGCCATGTATTGCCCACAGGTGTGCAGTGAGCTAATCAACCAGGGCCAAATGAGAATCCTGGCCACAGGAATTCTCATTTTATCCACACTAGACTATTCAGAGATTAAACTGGCACTCAGATTGTTTCTTAAAGGAGCAATATTAGCATTTTTAGCAGTATAATTCTTCATTTCAGGGGTTGTCTCATGCATTGCAGAAGGCTTCCTAATGGCATTAAACACGTTAGCACCTCCTAGACACAGTGACAACCAAAACCATCATCACTGCACACACACATGCAACACGCAACACGCTTCTAAACTCTAACTCTCCCCTTGACAATTTATATATATAATATATATATACACACACACACATATTCTAATTATGTATTGATATAATTAGTATGTATATATATATATATATATATATATATGATAATTTGGTACTAAATATAGCTAAGAATATTGCCTTGTCTGTCAGTTTGGGGTTTTCAGGAAGCAGATAAGACAAATTTCAAAGGTTTACTAAGGTTTACTGAGAGTCACACTGTGAAAAATAAAGGAAGTGGAAGCAGGGCTGGGCAAGGAGAGCTTCCACGTCTCAGCTCCCCCGGCAGGAGCTGCAGAGCCAGAGAGGCCCTTTGACAGAGTTCCTACACAGGGCAGAGCAGGTCTACCAGGGTCCCCGCCACTGGGTGTTTGGCCACTGATCTGGTGAACGCCTGGCCTTAGTTTGGAAACTGTGGCCCATTGTAAAGGCGCTACAGGCTCTCAGCTAACGGCGACCTGCATTAGAAGCTCTGAGTAGCACACTGCCATGAATTTTTCCCCACTTAAGTCATTTATTTCACATGGGGTCAATCACTAGTTACCAAATATAACTGAGAGTGTTTTTTTCTTTTGGTACAAATGTAGGAGGAGGAGCTGGTGAAAGACATACCATTGAATACTAACGGCCAATGTCTTAATTACTTTTTATTTTTTAATGAAATAGTGTTGAAATAGCCTTGCAACAAAATGAGATCATGAACACATTTACTGATGACTGGAGATGCCTGGCAGAAGATGAAGGCACCTTTGAGGACAAAACTGATACCCACCTGAAGGAGTACCAGTCCTTCACCGACCTTCACAGCGTAATGGAGAAAATGATCACCTGTGTCTCCTGGCATCCGACTATCTATGGTGAGACGGAAATGACCGACTCCCTTTTGCGATGGCATTGAAGTAGTCTGTTGCTTTTATATGTGAAGTTGCTAACCAGCTCCATTTCAGTAGGACAATGCCCATTTGCTGAGTGCAGGCACCTGCCACGCCCCTTCTGTGCCTGTTCTGTGTCCCCTGGCCCACTCACTGCTGTCTCTACCAGGGCGAAGCAAAGCTCAGCTCAGGGAAGTGACTGGCTCAGGCCATCCGGCTTGTGCAGTGCTGAATCTGGATTTGCCTCAGGCCTGCTGGACTCCCAAGGTCCACTTCATTCCCCCTGATACTTTTTTGCCTCTCCTATTGCTGGACGAGAGATTGCTGCCTCCTTTAAAGTGCTAAGCTGCCAAGGGAGGTACGAACGTGTGAAGGGGAACGATGGAGAAAGAGATGTCCTTGCCCTCTTTCTTCCTCCTCCCCACTTCCACATTGGCCATTTCCTCACAAAAAAATAAACACTTTTTTTCTTACTAAATCTTCAAAGTCACTGTTTATTTTACAGTAACAGTACATCCCAGTTTGGACCAGCTGCATTTCAAGTGTTGAAAAATCAACATGTGGTTACTGGCTACCGTGTACAGCTCTGAAAAAAATTCTTGGTCTCTTACAGAATAGTTTTACTTGTTTTACCAAAATGGAAATTAATAACGTTTCTAGAAAAGCAAAAACCTAAAAACACTTTTCACATACTGTTGCTGCAGATTTTAACTCTGTGTTTCAATCAGGGCTAATAGCTGTGTCAGTGGCTGTACCACTCTCCTTTGAAGACAGAGTCCAGTTCTCTGGTAAATTATTGCTGCAACCATCACTGATTCTTTTCTGGAGTTTCTCTGACCCCATTCATCCTCAGGTAATTGAGGAGAGCCATCCACATAGTCTAAAATTTTCAAATTCCACTTTCATGTGTATTTTTAAGAGTTTTAACTGCAATGTTTTTTATGCTCAACATTGTAAAACCTTATAAATTCCCCAATTCAGAATTTGTCATCATTCAATTTGAGAAAAACTAAATTTATGCTTAGTTTATTGATCAAGGTTTATTGAATGAATCAACATATTATTTTCAAAAAAGATTATAAGAGGAATATTTAATCAATTGAAAAAAGCAAACTCTATTATGGGCTTTATTTAAATACTAATTATTCAAATTCAAATAGACTTTGTTTCCATATGAATTTCCTCAATTTCCAGGATTATGAAGTAGGTGCTAATAATTAGTAAAGTGTAGAACACAATGGGGAGTGGTGGGGACTTTGGCCCTAGAGAGTGCCCAGCCCATCTGTGGGCACAGCTACTCTTCAGCTCTCTTGTTGCCAGGTGGTCCGACTTGTCAAGAGAATCCAAAAAACAGGAATTTTGTATGAAATCTCCCAATTTTTAAATAGCTCGTTTTAAACCAAAGCACACAATCCAAATAAAATAAGGCTGGATTTGCCCCCCAGAGTTCTATTTCCATCATCTACTCAAGAAAAGTTCTGCTTATAGGGAGGGTGCTTTATAGTGTTAGATTAAGTTATTTTAATGTACATAAACATAGTATTTTTTCTTTAAAATATCATATAATTAAGTCATTCCCTAATAATCTCTAGGTTCCTCGTTTTCCTTCTTCCCTAATTCACCTGAATTGAGGAGGTTTTACTGTAATAGATTCTAGGTACTTTAATTATTATAGACCCAGAGATCAAAATGACAGATCTCTAGTTCTTTCTTGTCAGCCTACTTACTACAAAAATGGTGCCATCCTCTTGCTGGGGTCTAACATTTTCTAGAAGTCTAGGCAAATAGGAATAGGAAAGAAAGACCCTCCTTTTCTCTATTTTGATGAATAGTTTTAAAAAGACAAGTAGATAATTCCTAAAGAAATAATACAAATGATTTATTTTGTCTTTGTTCTAGTCAAAACTGTAGAAGAAGTTTATTTTCCAAAAGTACAGGTTTCTCTAGAGCCCACAGACTAACAATTAAACAAAGATGATCCACCTCAATTCCAGTTTGAAAGTTTTAGCTTAGTGGTGGCAAACCCATGGCCTCTCGGGCCCTAGTTTTTAGTCATTATATTTAAGTAAGAAAGGTAACTGTGCAATTGTTCTGCCTGGTGTCAACCCCATCACACAGGTGCTGTGTGTGGTTAATACACCCATTTCTTCACATTGGTATATTCCTTGCAGGGCTTCCTCCCTACCTTCCAGGTACTTGAGTTTGTTCACCTTCTGGTTCTGTGTTACCTTAAAATTTGAAACATTATTTCAGCCAATAGCTCAATCTTCTCTCATTCAATAAATGTTCACTCTGTGCCAGGCTAGACAGACAGCAAGGAACAAAACAAATATCCTGCCTTCACAGAGCTTATACTCCACACTTTTCAGGAAGACTAGTCGCACAGTCTTTGTTTATTAAAAAACATATATAACATGCCCCAACAATGACCCGTGAAGAGCGGGGAGGAAGAAACCTGGGCCCCTTGAGACCACACCTGCTCTCATATGCATGGCTAACATCCACAATTAAATGCAGTAAAAGCAGCTTCCAGTCCAGAGCTACGATTCTGGGAATGAAGCCTCTGTGCATATTTCTTACAGCTAGCTATTAAATTAGACTTGTGGCTGTCTTAATATTATTTTCTATCTATGATCTTAATAAGTTTTCTCACTTCTTGAATTTGCGGGGTTGACTTTAGTTAATGCTGGAGAGCCCAGATGACATCTTCTGCTTCCAGTTCTGTCCGAGTGACCCTAATATCATTGCTGGAGGCTGCATAAATGGACAGGTACTTATGGATTTTTTCCAGCCATTTATTAACTTAGGCAGCATTCTATAATACATTTTTGATTGGTAATTTTTTTTAACTTAAGGATTCAACTTAGCAGAAGAAAAGCATGCCATTTATATGCCCGTCACCATGCCAGGAACTGGGGTACAAAGATGTGGTATTGGGGTTCCAGGTACCAAAGGGTAACCCAGTTGTGATAACTGGAACAAAACCAGCTCAAATCTGTTTGTGTTGCTGTGATAGAACCATAACCTTGTACAAGATTCAAGATTCTACAGAAAAACAAAACCCAAAAGCATTAATAGCTTTTGGTTCAAGAGGGCTCTTCTGAAATTTTTGAGGGGATAGGAGTCAGGGAGTGATCCAGAATTTAAACATAAATTCACTGGAAAAATATATCATTAGATTTATGTGTGTATAATTTGACGTTTGCTTTTTTCGTCTTTCCCTTTTAACTTACCTAATTTATGTAAAATTTAGATCTTATCTTCTAATTACCTGTTTCTCCAATAAAGTAAAACAGAATCTTAAAGCTGTTTTAAGAACAAAGTTTAAACTCACTGTGAATTCAGTGAGTTTGACCATTTCATGGTCTATGACCTTTTTTTGGGTGGCTAGGAAAATTTCCTTACGGTTGAAATTTGAATATCTATAGCATCCACGCCCACGTATCCAGAACTAAACAACTGGGCAAACAAATTTTCTCCTTTAGTTTTGTTTAACAATAACTGGTGGTGTCATAATGATGACCCAGAGCCCATTCCTCAAGTCCTGAAAATCCTGAAATGCCTTTTTCACTCACTATGATGAAGGTAATATGACTTTGTTTCAGAATATTTTAGAAAAGCAAATGATGAAAATAAAATCATTCACAATTCTGTAATCCTGATGTTAACATTTTAGGGTACTGAAATGGCTTTTAATCCTTGAAAATTAATCTAATTTAGGGTGGCATGTTCTATTTTGTTCTGATTTTTCCAAAAATGACCATCAGTGTATACACACATTTGGAGTTAGCCATAATATTCATTTAAGTAGAAATAATCATTTTCCAGCCTTTTTGAACAGTTGGGTGTTTGTACTTAATTCTGGAGAACAGGTTGTTTTCCTGTGAATTTAAAGCAGCTGTTCCCACTATCATAGCACATCCCCAACAACAGAGGAACTCTTCCTACAGCAGAGGGAATTTCATGATGTTTATCTTGGATTTTGAAAAATAATAGCATGTATTAGCATAAACACAGAAATCAAAGTGCTGAAAACACTTATACAGAGAAGAAAACATTAAATTTTATATGTGATTTAAAAGTTCCTAACTTACGGACTGTTCTAAATTATGTACATTTATAATAAACCAGTGAGCCAGTGAGTAAAAAAAAAAAAAAAAAAAAGTTGGTGACTTAGTTAAAATGTCGGCTAAATGTGATAATCCCCCAAGGTGACTGATGTATCAGAGTACATACCAATCCTTATAAGTTTCAAGAAATCTCTAAGACCCAATTAGCTGTTTCCTGATAATACAATAACATTAATTTCTGTTTTAGATTGTCATGTGGGACATTACTGCATATTCAGACCGCATAGAAAACATCAAGGCAGGTGGTAGTGGAAGTAAAAAAGTCACACTCAAGGTTAGCTTTTTATAACTTTTCATTTGCATATTTTTCCATTCAGGAGTTTGTTAAAAAGTACATACATAACAGTTGCCAAGCTAAACAAAGACTCAATAGAGAAACAAAAGTGTTGTTTCCCAAGCATTCACCTCTGTTTGTAGACATGTTCTGAATCATCTTTATGTAAACCCTTGATTAAAAACACAACAAAGATTGCACATTTAATTGTAGATTAATGATATCAAAGTAAACTTTAAAAAATAAAGGTAATGGATATTTCTTATCTAAAAAAAACACACAACAAAGCATGTTGGTTGGCCTGTCCCAGGATGTTAAGCTCTTTTTTGTTGTTATTATTGTTAAATAAAATAATGGGAACAAGTGACATGCCAAAAGCGATGTCATTGAAAGAGCACTGGATGGAAGGGCCATGTACCCAGGCTCTGGATCCTTCTGTTTTGCTTTGTTTTTATACTCCACAAATGAGTGAAATAATTTGGTATTTGTCTTTCTCCTCCTGGCTTATTTCACTGAGCATAATACCTTCTAGATCCATCCACGTTGTTGCAAATGGCAGGATTTCTTTTCTTTTTATGGCTGGATAATATTCCATTGTGTATATGTAAAACATCTTCTGTATCTATTCACCTATTAATGGACACTTAGGTTGCTTCCATATCTTGACTATTGTAAATAGTGCTGCGACAAACATAGGGGTGCATATGTCTTTTCAAATCAGGGATCTTGTTTTCTTCAGGTAAATTCCTTGGAGAGGAATTACTGGGTCAAATGGTATTTCTATTTTTAGTTTCTTGAAGAACCTCCATACTGCTTTCCAGAATGATTGAACGAATTAACATTCCACCAATAGTGTAGGAGTCTGCCCCTCTCTCCGCATCCTCACCAGCATTTGCCATTTCTTGTCTTTTGGATGTTGGCTATCCTAACTGGTGTGAAGTGATATCTCATTGTGGTTTTCTCTGGTGATAGCGATGTGGAGCATCTTTTCATGTGCCTGTGGGCCATCTGTATTTCTTCTTTGGAAAAATGTCTGTTCAGATCCTCTGCCAATTTTTAATCAAGTTATTTGGTTTTTGTTTGTTGAGACATATGAGTTCTTTATGTATTTTAGATGTTAACCCCTTATCAGATAAATCATTTACAGATATATTCTCCTATACTGTAGGATGTCTTTTGTTCTGCTGATGATGTCCTTTGCTGTATAGAAACTTTTTAGTTTGATACATTCCCGCTTGTTCATTTTTAATTTTGTTTCTCTTGCCCAAGGAGATGTGTTCAGGAAAAATTGCTCATGTTTATATTCAAGAGATTTTTGCCTATGTTATCTTCTAAGAGTTTTATGGTTTCATGACTTACACTCAGGTCTTTGATCCATTTTGAGTTTACCCCAGTTTCATTCTCTTACATGTAGCTGTCCAGATTTCCCAGCACCAGTTGTTGAAGAGGCTGTCTTTTACCCATTTATATGCATGGCTCCTTTATTGTATATTAATTGACCATAATATGTGTGGGTTTATATCTTGGCTCTCTATTCCATCCCACTGATCTGTGGGTCTGGACTTGTTCTAGTACCAAATTGTTTGATTACTGTGGCTTTTTAGTAGAGCTTGAAATTAGGGAACATAATCCCCCAGCTTTGCTCTTCTTTCTCAGCATTGCTTTAGCTACTCAGGATCTTTTGTGGTTCCATATGAATTTTAGAACTATTTATTCTAGTCCATTGAAGAATGCTGTTGGTATTTTGATAGCAGTTGCATTGAATCTGTAGATTACTTTGGGCAGGATGGCCATTTTGACAATATTAATTCTTCCTAGCCATGAGCATGGGATGTATTTCCATTTATTGGTGTTTTCTTTAATTTCTCTCCTGAGTGTCTCATAATTATCAGAATAAAGGTCTTTCACCTCCTTGGTTAGGTTTATTTCTAGGTATTTTATTCTCTTTGATCCAGTTGTAAATGGAGTTGTTGTCCTGATTTCTCTTTCTGCAAATTTGTTGTTAGTATATAGGAATGTAACAGATTTCTGTGTATTAATTTTGTATCCTGCAACTTTGCTGAATTCAGTTATTCCAATAGTTTTTGATGAAGTCTTTAGGGTTCTCTATGTATAATATTGTGTCATCTGCAAACAGTGACAATTTAACTTCTGCCTAACCAATTTGGAAGCCTTTTATCTCTGCCTTGTCTGATAGCCATGGCTAGGACCTCCAGTACTATGTTGAAAAAAGTGGTGAGAGTGGACATCCTTGTCTTACTCCCAATCTTAGAGGAAAAGCTTTCAACCTTTTGCTATTAAGATGATTTTGGCTTTGGGTTTGTTGTATATGGCCTTTATTATGTTGAGGTATGTACCATCTATACCCATTTTGTTAACAGTTTTTATCATGAATGAATGTTGTATTTTGTCAAATTCTTTTTTCGCATCTATTGATATGATAATGTGATTTTTGTCATTTTTGTTGATGTGATGTATGATATTGATTGATTTACAAATATTGTACCATCCTTGCATCCCTGGAATAAATCCTAGTTGGTTGTAATGGATGATCTTTTTGATGCAATTTTTAATTCAGTTTCCTAATATTTTGTTGAGAATTTTTACATCTATGTTCATCAGGGATATTGGTCTGTTATTTTCTTTTTTGTGGTGTCAGGTCTGATTTTTTATGAGAGTGATGCTGGCCTCATAGAATGAGTTTGGAAGTACTCCCCCCTCTTTTGCTTTTTGGAATACTTTAAGAAGGATGGGCATTATCTCTTCTTTAAATGTTTGATAAAATTCAGCCATGAAGCCATCTGGGTAAGGTGTTTTGTTCTTAGTTTTTTTATTAGCAATTTGATTTCATTGCTGGTAATTGGTCTGTTCAGACTTTCTGTTTCTTCCTGGGTCTGTCTTAGAAGGTTGTATTTTTCTAGAAAGTTGTCCATTTCTTCTAGGTTGCCCAATTTATTGCCATATAATTTATCATAGTATTATCTAATAATTATTTGTTTTTCTATGGTATCTGTCTTGATTATTCCTTTCTTGTTTCTGATTCTTTTATGTATGTACACTCTCTCTTTTTCTTGATAAGTCTGGCTAGGTGTTCATCTATTTTGTTTATTTTCTCAAAGACCCAGCTCCTGGTTTCATTTATTCTTTCTATTGTTTTATTCTTCTCAATTTTATTTCTGCTCTGATCTTTATTATTTACCTCCTTCTGCTGAATTTGGGCCTCATTTATTCTTCTTTTTCTAGTTTCTTTAATTGTGAGTTTAGACTATTTGGGATTGTTTTTGTTTCTTGAGGTAAGCCTGTATTACTTTATATTTCCCTCTTAGAACTGCCTTTGCTGCATCCCACAGGTTTTAGGCTGTTGAGTTGTTTTCATTTGTCTCCATATCTTGCTTGATCTCTGTTTTAATTTGAGCATTGATCCCTTCATCATTTAGAAGCATGTTGTTAAGCTTCCATGTGTTTCTGAGCCTTTTGTTTTCTTTGTGTAATTTATTTCTAGTTTCATACCATTGTGATCTGAGAAACTGCTTGATACAATTTCAATCTTACTGAATTTATTTAGACTCTTTTAGTGGCCTAGTATGTGATCTACTCTGGAAAACATTCCATGTAAACTTGAGAAGAATGTGAATCCTGCTGCTTTTGGGTGGAATGTTCTGTAGATATCTGTTAGGTCCACCTATTCTAATGTACTGTTCATTGCTTCTGTTTCCTTACTTATTTTCTGTATGGTTGATCTGTCTATTGGTGTGAGTGGTGTGTTAAAGTCTCCTAAATTGAATGTGTTGCATTCTATTTCCTCCTTTAATTCTGTTACTATGTGTTTTACATATTTAGGTGCTCCTATATTGGATGCATAGATATTTATAATAGTTATGCCTTCTTATTAGACTGACCCCTTTATCATTATGTAGTCCTTTTTTGTTTCCTGTTACTTACTTTGTTTTGAAATCTATTTTTTCTGATATAAGTACTGCTACTCCTGCTTTTCTCTTCCCATGATTTGCATGAAATATATTTTTCCGTCCCTTCACTTTTAGTCTTTGTATGTCTTTGGGTCCAAAATGAGTTTCTTGTAGGCAGAATATCGATGGGCCTTGTTTTTTTTTTTATCCATTCTGCCACTCTATGTCTTTTGATTGGTATGTTTAGTCCCTTTACATTTAAGGTGATTATTGATAGATATGTATTTATACCATTATAGGCTTTAGATTTGTGGTTATCAAGGTTCAAGGATAGCTCCCTTACTATCTAACAGTCTACATTAAACCACTGATTACTCTATTTCAAACACAATCTTAAGGTACTTTTTGTTCCCCCTTCTTCTTCTTCCTCCTCCACACTTTACTTATTAGGTGTCATATTCTGCACTCTTTGTGTATCCCTTGACTGGTTTTGTGAGTAGTTGGTTTAATTTCATACTTGCTTGGTAATTCATTGGTCTACTACCTTTACTGTGGATTCATTTTCCATGGTGACAGCTATTTAGCTTTAGGAACATTTCCATCTAAAGCAGTTTCTTTAACATATCCTGTAGGACAGGCTTAGTGGTGATGAATTCCTTCAACTTTTGTTTATCTGAAAATTGTTTAATCCCTGCTTCAAATTTAAATGATAATCTGGCCAGGTAGAATATTCTTGGTTGGAGGTCCTTCCATTTCATTACATTAAATGTATCATACCACTCTGTCTGACCTGCAACGTTTGTGCTGAGAAGTCTGCTGATAGCGTGATGGGGTTTCCGTTATAAGTAACTTTTTTCTCTCTCTGGCTTCTTTCAATACTCACTCCTTGTCCTTCATCTTTGCCATTTTAATTATATGTCTTAGTGTTGTCTTCCTAGGGTTCCTTTTGTTAGGGGAACTCTGGGCATCCATGCCCTGAGTGTCTATTTCCTTCCCCAGATTTGGGAAGTTTTCAACAATTATTTCCTTAAAAAGACTTTCTATCCCTTTGTCTCTCTCTTCTTTTTTTGGTACCTATAATTCAAATGTGGTTCCGTTTGGATCTGTCACACAGCTCTCTTATTATTCTTTCATTCCTAGAGATCCTTTTTTCTTCTGTTTTTCTGCTTCATTGTTTTCTTGCTCCCTAATTTCCAGATTGCTTACAACTTTCTCAACCTGTGAAAGCCAGCTATTAATTCCCCCCATTGTATTTTTCATTTCAGATACTGTATTCTTCAGCTCTAAGTGACTTTTTTGGAGGTCTTCTGTCTTTTTGTTGAGGTCCTCCCTGAGATCTTGAACATTTTTCTGTAGATCCATGAGCATGTTTATGACTTTTACTTTGAAGTCTTTATCAAGAAGATTGGTGATTTTGGTTTCACTCAACCCTCTTTCTGGTGTTTTGTCTTGTAGTTTTGTTTGGACCAAATTCCCCTGTCTCTTCATTTTTTTTTTTTAGTGTTTCCTACAAAATAATAGCTTTGTGTAGGAGGTGCCCTCTAGAGCCCAGAAGCTCAATTTCCTGTGCAAGAGCCCCAGCTGTTGGTGTGCAGTGGGTGGGGCACCTTTCTGTCTGGCTTTTAATGATCTGATTTCAGGTGGTCTCTGTGGGCCATCAGTTTATCCTGCAAGCAGGGAGAATACTCAGGGCTGCCCCTCTGGAGTTGCTGTGGGTAGAGCCACTCTCCTTCCAGCCTGCAGCAATGCCAGGGGCCACAGGTAAGTGGGGCCGGCACCTGCCAGGAGAATGGAGTTCCCGGGGCTGGTTCCTGCAGTACTTACCTGGCTGGGCTGAAACAGGGACAAGAAATCTGGGATGGTCTCCCTCCTCCTTCCCAGTTACAAAGCCTGTCTCCACTACCAGGTCAAGTGGGCTGGGTGCACAGGGAGGAGACTCAGCGCTGCACTGCTGGAGCTTTGTCCATCCTGCAGCTATGGTGGGGGCTGCAGGCAAGTGGGACAGGCACCAGCTGGGAAGAAGGAGCTCCCAGGGGCTGGATCCCACAGACAGTTCCCCAACTGCCCAAAAACAGGGCTGAGAAAGCTGGAAGGGTGTCCTCCTGCCAACCCAGGAGCAAAGTCTGATTTCACTGCCAACCAGTAGGCTGTGCACCCCAGGGAGGAGCCTCACAGCTGCATTGCTAGCAAGGGGGATGGAGTGTCTGAAGCTCCTGAGAGTTCCTAACCTGTTGGACTGAGGGTGGGTTGGGGAGATATTGTCCACCTGACCCTTCTCCTGAGCAGAGAGCTCTGTGTAATCCTTGCTTCTCTGTTGCCCCCTCACTGCTTTCTTCTGCAGTTGAAGTCTTTCAAACTGCTTGCTTTGCTTTTTTCTCAAGGGGCGCTGATAGAGCATACCTGTACTCCACGAGTGGCTGGAATCTCAGTCTCTCAGTATTCCATCTGTCTTTGTTGTCCAGCCCTACTTATCACCAGAGTACCATGTAATGTGGGTTCGTGTTCCCGGGCAGATCTCCAGGGCCAGATGTTTAGCAGTCCTGAGCTTTTACTCCATCCCTGCTCTGTTCCTCTTCCTCCCACCTGTGGCTTAGTATGGGGGGAGGGCGTGGGACCCACCAGATCATCATGGCTTTGCCACTTTACTCTTTACTGTGAGGTCTTCTCTTCATCCCCAGATGTAGGTCGTCAGTTTTGCAGTCTTGAGGTCGTTTCAGGTTTAGTTTTACTTGCTGTATTTTCATGTTCCATGTGATTTGGGGAGGAGGTTTCTGCCTTGCCTTCTTACACTGCCATCTTTTTCCCAGAATCCTTCCGGGCTCTGGATCGTGGTCCTGTGAGTTTGGATATGTCCCCTCACTTCAGCAAGCATCGATTTTCTCATGTATAAAATGAAGGGGTTGCAATCCTTTTGTATAATAATATACTATGATTTCGTGACACCGTGGATTCTGCCACGAGGGTTGGGAAAAGATTTCTTGGCTCCCACACTCTACTTACCCACCATATTGCACAATTTTACCTCCAGTCTTCATTCAGCCTGGACGCCATCAGTTCTCCTATGGCAAACACAATGCAGTGTGACCTTCTGTGCACATAATGAAATACTCCTTCAAAAATGGATCTCATTGATTCATTAGGGAGTAGGTCAATAATTCTTGTTAAGTTTATATGTAAAATCTTAAGACTAAACTGAGGAGGAGAGAAAATAATCTTATTACCTAAATAAATGATACATAGAAATGCTAATTTTTTCCTTGACCTGCTATTTTTCCAAGTTAATTTTAATTAGAATGGTGAGTAAAGTATGTATTCTTTCATCACCTCTCTGAAATTAGCACATAACTTTCTTTTAACATTTTTCCAGCCCATGTTTCTTCTTGAACCAGATAGTAATAAAGAAGCCATGTATATCAGACACTGTGCAGTCTCCTCAATAGAAAGTGGTCATAAGAAAGTAATTACAGATATACATTGGCTGTCTGACACCTTTGAGGTGAGTTTTGATGCTTTTATAGTTTTATTCTGCTGCATTGTAAATTTTCAGATGATTTTATTCAAATACAGTGTTTTCAGTGAACAACTCATTTACATTTGAATTGTGAAATAACCAGGATATAAGCATCAAATAGTTGTGTCACTATTGCCAGGCCAACATCTGACTTTGGGATAAGAATAATGCCAATGTTTCCACCTTCTATGGTTTATAAACCACTGAAAAATGTAGGTGGGGTCCACATTGGTATAATACAATAGTTACAGAAGATAAAGGTTTGATATGCAAAAATAGAGTGCAAATATTTTACACTCTTTGCTTTGTGGATTTAAAATTTATGGTTTCAGCTATTTGAATCAGGCACCTCTGAGGCTCTGTGACATATAGTAATTTGTCATTTTGCCACGGTAGTCTGGATGAAACCCGGTTGTAGAGTGAGTGAGCCCAGCTGACTGCCCAGCATCTACACTGTAGTTTGGCTTTGTAATTCTATACTAGACTCACAAAGCCTGGTGTTAGTGAATTCGAAAATGAGTAAACCTTCCCAAATGTTTCTCTCAAGGGCACAGAGGGTCTACTATATACTTTGAAGAATTAACAGGTGAGAATATCAAAGAATATTCTGAAAATTAGAGTTACGAAAGATGGTTAGCACTTCAAGGTATTCAAATGGATTATGAAAAGCTTTAAAAGTTATAATAGACCAAAATAAATAGCCCAAATATAGTTTCTCTTACCTATTATAGTTTAACATATGGTAATGGAAGTTACAACTCAAGAAGCTCTGTTTCTTTTCTTTTCTTTTTTAGAACAATAAATTTATTAAAGTAACATGCTCTATACTTTATTTTCATTTATTTATTTTTATTAAGGTATCATTGACATACAATCTTATGCTCAGGTCTCACATGAGCAACATTGTGGTTATTACATTCCCCCTATTATCAAGTCCCCACTACATACCCCATTACAGTCACTGTCCATCAGCATAGTAAGATCCTATAGAGTCACTACTTGTCTTCTCTGTGCTATACTGCCTTCCCTGTGCCCCCCTATATTATATGTGCTAATCATAATACCCCTCAATCCCCTTATCCCTCCCTTCCCACCCATCCTCCCCAGTCCCTTTCCTTTTGGTAACTGTTAGTCCATTCTTGGGTTCTGTGAGTCTGCTGCTGTTTTGTTCCAAGAAGCTCTGTTTCAATTCCATTTCAGCTCACATCACACACACAAATTAATTCAGATGATCATAAACTTAAATAAAAATGAATCACAGAAGAGACACAATAAATCAAAATAGAATGTAGTATTTCTGGATTGTGGATAGTTTTCTAAGCTAATTAGTGTTGAAAAATTCAAAACATACATATGTAAATTTATAAATTAAAAAATAAAGAGCAAATAACAAAATGGAGAAAAATATGTGTCAGATATGATGAATATAAAATTTCCTGTAAATAAGCAAAAAACATACTGAAAAATATATAGTAGGTAAACATGAAAATTCAGCCTTTCTAACATCAAAGAAATTAATAATAAAGTAACAGTAATGTGCTATTTTGAACCTGTTTAATTTTTGAAGGAGAATTTCAAATACTACTCTAATGTTAAAGAGGATGAAATGGTGAAACCTATAAACTAACATTGATGGTTCCAGTATAAAACGTTAGGAATACAGTCAGTCAATGTGGTTCTTCATTTTCATCCAAATTTTCAAACCTTTTGACCAATAATTCAAGTTTTGGGAATTCATACCAAGAAATAATCTGTGTCTCAAGATATAAAATTACATGTGACACCTTAAGAAAGCATATCAAAGTATATCCATAAAAGAAGATTAGAAAAGAATATAAAGTAGAATTATGTTTGATTTTAAAACCTCCTATTTTCTAAACTGTTGTAATATTATTATGGAGTTTAAAAATAATCCCGAAACCATAAAACTCCAGAGCAAGTACACTTTTGGGGTCTCACACTTCATACAACAGGAAAGGCTCAGTAGAAGGAGAGGCGACATGGATCTTCCCTGTTTCTCAGATCCAAGTGGAAGTTGGCAGCAGTCACCAAACCATTCTGGTTCAGGGCCCTGCAGTGGGCCAGGTCCAGGGGCCTAGCTCCTGAGATGCTTACAGGCCTTACCAGTGGAGCACCCGTATCCTTTCCCTCACCCCTACTTTGACAGTTGCTGCTAGAGCTCCACCTTTGTTTATTACTAAGAAGGTAGGGAATTGGGAAAAGTCATGTTTCTCTAGTAATTCAAGAGTGGCACCTTCATAGATTGCACAAAACCTTCCACCTGCTTTGAGAGCTAGCTGACTGGAATTTTGGACCCTCTAGGACCCTGGGACCCCACGGAGCAATTAACCATCTTGGACTCCCTCAGTGTGCTAGCAGAGTCAGGCACAAATTACTGAAAGAATGCTTGCTGTTACTATCTAATCTAACACTGACCTCTTTTCTATTGATCTTACCTGGTTAACACAAAACTATGTTCCACAATTAATAGCAAAAAACCATAACAGCCTACATTTCTAATAATGGATAATGCAATTATGATACATCTTCTATATGTTATAAAACTATTAGAATGATTTATGAGTACAGAGGTAAGTGTTCAAATTATATTAACTGAAAAATTTCAGTGTAGAAGTTTATAAACCTGCTAATTAAAATTATGTAAAAATGTTTGAAAAAAGACTGGAGAACTAGTTAAGGCAGAATTAATTTGATTTTAAAGCCTTCTATTTTCCAAATTTCTCTGATAGTGTTATGCTTTTTTAATAAAAATTGAGTGGAAAAATTTGAAAGGTAACAATCTATGAGAAAAAAGGCATTACTGTTCTAGATACACAGAACTTACTCTTTGTTTTTAAAAAATAGATTGACAGACTGGGTTCTGTCTTTGAGAATCGAAGTGGATTGTGCTGTCAACTAGTCACGTGTTCGGCTGATTGGTATGTCTTTGTTAGTGTTCTCGGCCATAATTTCAACATGTGCAAGGGAGTTGTGGGGAGGATCCCCCCTCCTCAGGCAAGCAGTTCCCTGTCACCAGCTGCATGTCCTACAATTCACCAGTTTTCCCAACTCTGACGCCATCTACACAGAGATAGCATGAAATCCCACAGTTTAAGGGCTCAGTCCCACAAGACTACCCCCAATGCACTTTAGATGCAGGTGGATACCTGCACTTTAATCAGCTGGCTGTAAATCAGAGGTTCCTACGACCCACTCCTCAGGTTTGCTTACTTTGCTAAAGTGGCTCACAGAACTCAGAAAAACATTGCCCTACTAGATTACTGGGTTATTATAAAAGGATATAACTTAGGAACACCCAGACAGAAGAGATACACACAGGGCAAGGCATGGGGAAGGGGCATGGAGCTTCCAGCTCCTCTCCTGGTGCACCGCTCTCTGAGCACCTCCATGTGTTCACCAAAGACTGAAAGTCCCACCCCTCTGATTGGCTCCCCTGGCAACCAGTCCCCATCCTTCCTGCTTTCCAAAGTCACCTCATTAATACAACAAAAGACACCTTATCACTCTCCACACTTGGGACATTCCAAAGGTTTTAGAAGCTCTGTCCTAGAAATGGGGATGAAGAATGAATTTATATCTTATTATAATTCACAATATCATTGTATTATTTTTAACATTATCCAATAGGTTTTCATACAACAAATTATTTTTTCTTGGATACTTCTAAAATCATTGTCTTTCTCTAATCCTTAAATAATCTTTGTTGTAGCAATTAAACTTAATATAACTAAAGGACAGAATATTACAGATTGTTGCTGGTTTAAAAAATCTTTTTATAGGTACAAATATGTTGTAAAAAGAATTAAGTAGGTTTTATGGTTAATAATGTATAACATTATCCATAGTTATTCTCCTTTTTCACTTACTCCTATTTTTAAGTTTGCAATGTGTTGTTTACATTCAGTTTTGTCTCATAATTACAAAAATTACAGCATTTAATTTGGAAGTGTTCTTTTTAAAAGTGAAAAAGTACATTTTATTGCATACTTTTTAAAAGTTTTATAAACAATTTGGTAACTATGTCAAAGAATATTCTTTCAAATGGAATTAATCTCCCAATTTATAGAGCTAAAATTTTATAATGAAGTAGGAAATATGAAGTATGTTTATCATCCAAATACTGGCAAAACTTTATATTCCAAATAGCTTTGATCCCAACAGAAATAATGACACCTTAAGCCATAGAAGCTGACAGCATCAGAAGCAGTTGTGGAACAGCGAGCACAGGCCTGAGTGACATTAGCAGCAGCCATGGGCAAGGGGTGGAGGCCACGTGATTAATCCTGTGGGCCTGTATTGGGTGAGGTTCTGTGATCACAAGCAACAGAAATTGACTATGGCTACTTGAAGGGGACAAATTAAATTTATGGGAGATAAATTTATTGGAAGTTTATGCCAATACTACTAAATGCTTTATTAGTTTAATTATTTTTGTAACTATTTTTACATTAACAACCCTGAAAAATACTTATAGATAGAGGAAATGAGGGTCTGAAAGTAAATATATTATCTATCTATTTCTAGTGAGTTATATATGTAACTGTTTACCACATAGCTAGGTATACTGTAGTATACTATACTATATGAAGCAATATTACTATACTATATACTATAGTAATGATGTTACTCAATCAAAGGAAAAGCTGATTTAGGCCTCAGAAAGAGCCCAGGGGATTCGGATGGCAGGAATGAATGGCCAGCCTCTTCCATGTGAATGAGTCAGTGCCAACCTTTGCATCACTGTTGACGTTTCATACTGACAGGAGACAGTCTGTTACATTGTGACTGGACCCCTTTGGATAGAGAAGGAATGTCAGAGAAACTTGACAGTTCCAACTTGACTGCGTGGAAAACAATTAGAATGTTCTTCCTAAAAAAAGGAGGGGGGTGAGGGGATTTTTGTCCAGGTAAAAACAACACATGGCACCGATAAGGCCATATGAAACACTGAGCAACAATTAAGATTATGTTACAATGTCATGGAGAAATGCTTGTGGTATGATGTTGATTATAAACAACAGAACACAAAACAATACTGTTTTTCTATAGCCTTGGAGAACATAGAGAAGCGTGGAACAGACTTAAAATAGTATATGTTTTATATTGAAGGCACATGTCCTTGATTGTTGTTTTAATGATGGCCCTTTAGAAATATTCTGGAATATTCTGGAAATAATTCCTTCAAACGTTGTTAAAAAATTTTTTTTAAGTTTATGCTATTCTTTAATACATTGAAGCTAACTTACTTATCTGGAAAACTCATAGTCCTAACATTTATACTTCTGCCAAACTAAGGGTCTTATAATAATATAGAATAAGATAAAATAGGGTTCCATTAATTAAGAATATGTGACTGATTTATGCAGAAAGTTCAACTGAAGTTATGTTTTTAGCAAAACCATTTCATTAATTCATTAATTCACAATCAATTCATTAATTAAGGCAAATTAATGCTACAAGTGAGATTCAAGAAGAATCTTGCAATTTGGAAAATAGTTTTAAACTGGCTATAATTATATTTTAAAACAGTTCTTATCTTATTGTGGTATTCTCCCAAGGATTTATGCTTTAACAACTTAAAAATTATTAATATTTTCATTAATTTTAACTATTCACTAAGAAGAATAAATGATTGATATTAAGTAATTCACATAAATGAATAAAAGTTTTGTTAGTCTTACTTGAGTTATCTAATTTTCTAAATACTTTAACTTACACATCTAAATTCTTTAATATCTTAAATTCATTAATCAGGTTACTCATAACCTTAGTGACAGAAATTATTGAGCCAATATCAAATATCCTTTGCCATTCTCATCATATATTTTCACATAATACAAGACACTTTTATTCTAAAGTACCATACAAGTATCAATATAAATTTGTTACCAAATTTATTGCACTAAAAACAATACTCTATATAAATGTGGAACTTTATAAAGAATTTTTACATTCATTATCTCACTTGATTTTCATAATCAACATGTGAGGAAGGAGGGATAACCCTACTCAATGCCTAGTATTTACAAAACACATTAAATCCAACTTCATCTGTATATGTGTTATTTTCAGTATAAAAAATTATATATGATCTATATATCTATATATTATGCCTCTTGTATATGACACCAAACACACAAGCAATAAAAGAAAATAGATAAATTGGACTTCATCAAAATTAAAAACTTGTGCTTCAAAAGGCATTATCAAGAAATTGAAGGCAATCCACAGAAAGGGAGAAAATATTTGCAACTCATCTATCTGATAAGAGATTTCTATCCAGAATATAAAAAGAACTCTTATAACTCAACAATAAAAAGAAAATAACCTAATTTAAAAATGAGCAAATATTGTCCATAGACATTTCCCCCAAAAAGAAATGCAAATGGCCAATAAGCACATGAAAAGATCCTCAGTGTCATCAGCTATCAGGGAAAAGCAAATCAAACCACAGTGAGACCTAAAATAGCCAAAACAATCTTGACAAAAAAGAAAACAAAGTTGGAAGATTCATACTTCCTAATCTCTAAACATTCTACAGAGTTACATTTATAGAGACAGATATACTGACAGTGACCTAAGGTTAGACATATAACAGTGGAATGGAGTCCAGAAAGCAACCCATATGCCTATGTTTGACTGATTTTCAACAAGCATGCCAAGACAATTTAATGGAGAAAGGTCAGTCTTTTCAACAAATTGTGCTGCTACAACTGAATACCTACACACAAAAGAATGAAGTTGGATCCTTATGCCTTATTCTGTATATGAAAATTAACTGAAAATGTAATAAAGACCTAAATGTAAGAGCTAGCACTATACAACTCTTAGAAGAAAATATAAACATAAGTATAAATGTTCATGGATTTAAGTTAGTGATTTCCTAGATATTACACCAAAAGCCCAAACAAATGCAAATCAAAATCAATTCTGATGAGGTGCCACATCAGACCTCCTGTGATGCCTACAATAAAAAAGATGGAAATGACAGGTGTTAGCAAGACTGTGGTGAGGTTGGAATCCTCATACATTGCTGATGGGAATGGAAAAACAATGCAGTTGCTTTGGAAAACAAACAGTTCCTCAAAAGATTAAACATAGAAGTTACCATACAAGACAGCAATTCTGTTTCTAGATACATACCCAAGAGACATGAAACTTACATCCACACAAAACTTAAGCACAAATGTTCATAGTTGCATTACTCATGATAGCCAAAAAAGGGGAACACCGAAAACATATTTATCCATTCATCAGTCCATCAATTGATGAATGGAAAAATAAAGTGTATTATATTCCATACCATGGAATTTTATTTGGCAATAGAAAGGAATGATGTATTGATATATACTACAACATGTATGAACTTTGAATATGTTAAATGAAATAAGCCAGCCCCCCAAAACACATATTATGTGATTCCTCATATGAAATGTACAGAATAGACAAGTCTATAGTGACAAGAAGTAGATTAGTGGGTGTCAAGGGCTGGTGGGATGGGTTGGGGGGAAAATGGGGAGTGATTGCTAATCTGTAGAGAGTTTCTTTTCTGGGGTGATGAAAATCTATAATTGTGGTGATGGTTGCACAACCATTGAATTGTGTACTTTAAATGGGTGAATTTTGTGGTAGGAGTTATGTGTGAATAAAGCTGTTATGTTAAAAAAAATTGTGTCAATGTCAAGACACAGTCCTCATATATATTAGTCTCAATACCAGCAAAGTCATTAACTAACCCTATAAACTCCATAAAGCTCTAAAATAGAAAATTCCAGTCCCATTTCATTAAAATCTTAGTTTCTGAGATATTAAAATACGGCCACAATCGCACTGCTAATATGTAGCAAGTATGGTAGTTCTGAGGTTACTCCTCTTATTTGTACTTGATAAAATAATAAAACATAACTTTTTTTTAAAGCACAATATGTTTTTGGGATATCAGACCACAGAAAGCTTTAATCCCCCAACCAACAGAGAAAAAGAAAGAAGAAAGTATTGAAATTCCATTTGATGTACCATCTACTTTTTTGCATCTAGATCTCTCCTGGAAACCTCTCAGTAAGGTAAGTAACATGGGTTTTAGTTCACTCAATTTGTTTACATACACTATGTAATGTATATATATAAACATACATATATACACACACTCTAGAAGTAGAGCAGCTCAAATTAATGCAGCACTTCACAATTCATGTATTCATGCAACTAATCAACTCTTTCATTGAGGATTATTTTGATGCCTGCCTGGGTCCAGCCAGAAATCACAGTTATTGTGAACTCAAGATTGATATTTATTCATGTATAAGCAAGCCACAACTTACCAATGGTTTATATAATAATTATTCAGTTACACAGCACCTGCTTGAAAATTGGTAGGCTCTTAGGTTAGCCTGGAAAAGCTGACTTTAACCCTCTTGTAGATCAAGTCTGCATAGTTTGCACATCACTAGCAGCAAACAGATTTGTAATACCTATCACTAAACAGAACTGAAAGTAATTAAAAGAGAAATTATTTGTATTTACTTCTAATGGCAGAGCTTAAAGAAAAAACATTTTAATTTAAGAAAGAATTGGCTGTGGGAAGTATGAATGAATTTCTGACATTGATGACTCTTTAGAATCAAATTCAAACTCAATACTTTTCTTTTCCTTTGGTTTACAAGTATCACTAGAATTACATCATTATGTATTTGCCCTCAATGGAAGACAAGCACAGAGTGGCAAGAATATTCCTGATGTAAATGGGATTAGAAATTAGAAATTAAAGAGCATTAGAAATTTTCTGGGGTAGGATTTACTGAGCTGTAAATGGTTTTAGAAAAACAGACAAAAACTCACCTGATGAGAGTAATCATATAGCATATGGAGAAACATCCTGATGGAGAAATGCAGGGAGGGAGCCCTGAGGAATAAATGCAAAGCTGTGACAGCTTCCCACTCTGGTGCTGATCTAGGGCCATTTCTGTAACTCAAGGGCATTTGTGTTCCCGTGGAGACTCAGTGGTACCAGGTGGATGCAAGGTCCTGGCACAACTTTCTGGAGCTTTGTTTAACTGAAAGATTTAGGGATGAGGGGAACAAGCCATTGTTTTATATTCAGGCTAACAAAGATGTATTATGGAATAGAATACAAAACATTTTCAGAAATTAACACATGAGACTTTGGGATTTGGAAATGAGCCTCCGGACAAACTCCCTTCAATAGCATGGTTTTGGAAATGGTAGTTAAAAGTGCTTTTCATAAGAGAAAGCAACTAGAAATCTTAGGGAGAATGGAGAAGGGAAGGGAAAAGGTGGGAAACAGCAATCTGGGGGCAGAGGGAAAAGCAAGAATAAATCACCCTTGGATAATTTAAGGGTATGTGGAGATAATCTTTCCAGTATGTTCTCCCAAAAGGTCAGGCTATCTAAAGGTGAAACAAGTTTAGACCACTGCCCAACCAAGATAAGCTTGAGTGAAGACCATCTCCTTTACAGAGCACAAGGTAATTGCCTCTGCTTATTAAAAATGCATTTAATAGTTTGAATGTTAGTGGTTCCCTGTGTTTAAGGTTAGTTACTTTCTCTGACAGCCTAATTTGTAAAAAGAATACAGAAAACCAAACCCTCCAATATGGAACTTTATGATGGATATACTATCTATAGCCAACACAATAAAATTGCCTATACACACAAAAATGATTTGACAGAATTCAGTTCAATTTAGTTTCACAAACATTTATTGAGCACATTTATGTATTTTTGACAACTCATTACATTAAATTTAATGAAGTCCACTTATGAATATGGATATGCTTAAAGAATAATTCTATAGAATGCAACATATCTCAAGTCTAGCAAAATAAGTTATGAAGTGCTAAGAAACAAATTACCATTCTCAATCAAAATGTAATAGGAAAATTAATATTTGTATATTTGTACAGCACCATGATAAAACTGAGTAAAGAGAAAACAATTGACTTTTAAATCTCTCAACTCAACCTGTATACCTTTGTTGAATTAATTAGTGTGTGTACATTTAAGCTGTAAAAACTATTAAAATAACAGAGCACATAAATGTCCCACTTTGAAAGCAATGTATAACTAAACTGCTAGAATAATTAGCAACTTAAGTATTTTCCAAACATTTGCTTTATCAAAAGGATTTCCGTTTGTAAATTGCCTCATGTTCAGTTAAATGATAGGACATCTATGAAAAACATTACATATCTGGTACCCTACTTGGGCAAAATTCACTTTGAAGTACTGTTTCTTGCAGATACAACCCAAGACCACATGCCAAAATAAAAATGGCATCACTAAATTTTTATAGATATTTTCAAAGTAATATTAAAACGTTGCATGTCTTTTATATATTTGGGCCTGCTTCATTCCAGAGGGAATCAATTTAGATCAATCTAAGATCCTCCTCTTGGTAACAATTAATTGAATTCCAGCCAGGGTCAGGTACTGTGCTAATATTGCACATGCTTTCATTCATTTACCAGATATTTATGAAGTGCTTATTTCATGCTAGGCCGTGGGGGTACAGCTGTGAGTAAAACAAATGCTAGTGATCAGAGCAATCCTGCAAGCTGGGAATTTTCATTACCACTTTATAAACAAGAAAACCAAGACCTAGAGAGGTCAATGTAACTTGTAAAAAGATAACTTATTAAGTGCCCTGGTCTTATTTTTTAACCTAATAAAAACAAATAATCGTGAGGATGTTACCGCTATCACCCAGTATATAATAATAAAGCTACCACTATATCTTTTAAAGTGTGTTTTTTTCATTACTCACTTTTAACATTATTGAGGTATAATTGACACACAATAAAATGCACATTGAAGTGTTCAATTTGACATGTTTTGACATATTAAATACCCATGAAACCATTCCTGTACTCAAGACAATGAGCATGTACCTCACTCCCAGAATTTCACTCATACAGGGATTCCCTTTGTAATCCCTCCCTCTGGCACGTCCTCCACCTCCATCCCCAGGCTACCACTGATTTGCATTCTGTCACTATCTGTCAGTTTGCATTTTCTAGAATTTTATGTAAATCATACAGTATGTATGAAAATCATGCATCCTCTTTTTTTGTCTGGCTTCTTTCAATCAGCATTATTTTAGGATTCAACTATGTTGTTATGTGTATCAATAATTCATTCTTTTTTATTCCAGAGCAGTATTTCATTGTATGGATATACCTTAGATGTTTATCTTCTCAACCATTGATGGCTATTTGGACTGCTTTCAGCTTAGGGCTATTGCAAATAAAGCTTCTGTTAACAGTCATGTACAAGTCTTTGTATAGACATGTCCTTTCATTTGCTGGTGTACATACCTAGGAACGGAATGATTAGATCATATGACAGGTGTGTCTGACTTTCTAAGAAACTGATGAAGTGTTTTCCAAAGTGGTTGTACCATTTTATATTCCAACTAGCAGCGTATGAGAGTTCCAGTTTTTCCACATCTCATGAACAGTCATTATGGTTAGTCTTTTTACTTTAACCACTCTAACATATGGGTGTGATGCCTCATTTGCACTTACCTGATGATTAAGGACATTGAGCGTATTTTCATGTACTTATTTGCTGTCTGTATGTCTTCTTTGGTGAAGTGTCCAAATATTTTGTCCAAATTTTAGTTGTGCTATTTGTTTTCTTATTATTGAGCTTTGAGAGTTCTTAGTATATTCTGCATACTAGTCTTTCATTAGATATATGACTTGCAAATATTTTCTCCCAGTCTGTGATTTACTCTCTGTTAAGGTATTGTGTTATTCTTGTAACACTATCTTTGGAAAAACATGAGTTTTTAATTTTGAGGAAGTCCAATTTACCAATTTGTTTTCTTGTGAATCATGATTTTGTTTTAAATTTAAGAAATCCTTGCCTGGGTTTGGGTTATTTTTTTTCTAGGAGTTCCATAGTTTTATAATAAGCTTATGATCCTTTAAGAGTTCATTTTTTTTTGTTTATGCACAACTTACGGATCAGAGTTGTTTTGTGCATGGTGTCCTAGCACCATTTGTTGAAAACACTACCCTCTTTCCACTGGATTGATTTTGCACCTTTGTCAAAAATCACTTGTCCAAATATCTGTAAGTCTATTTCTGAACTTTCTATTCTGTTCCACTGACCTAATACATGTGTCTGTCTTTCCACGAGTACCACACTGTCTTGATTATTTTAGTTTCTTAATTAGTCTTGAAATTAGATAGCGCTAGTCCTTCAACTTTTTCTTTTCCAAAGTAGTTTTTGACCATTCTAGGTTTCTTCGCATTTTCATGTGAATTTCATGAGTTTGTTGCTTAGAAGCCTGCTGTGACTTCGATTGGAATTGTGTTGAATCTGTAAATCAATATTATTATAACATCAGCATCTGCAATTTTGAGTCTTTCAACCCATAAGTATGGTATATATTTCCATTTTTTTAAGCTATTAATTTCTAAATGATGTTTTATAGTTTCCAGTGTACAGGTCTTTTACATCTTTTGACAAATTTATCTCTAAGTTATATTTTGGTGCTTGTGTAAATGATACTTTTGGTTTTTAAATTTCTGATTATTTGTTGCCAGTGTATAAAAAACAATTGATTTTTGCATATTGATTTTGTATCCTAGAATCTTGCTAAGATCACATTACTTATACTGGCATATGTATAGATTTATTGGGTTTTCTATATAAATCATAATGCCTTCTGCCAGAAAGGACAGTTTTACTTCTTTTCTGATCTGCACAATATTTTTCTTACCTGAGCACTGGCTGGAACCCCCAGAATGTCATATAGAAGTGGTGAGAGAGGACAACCTTGTTTTGATCCAGATCTTAGGGAGAAGGCATTCAGTGTTTCACCATTAAGTTTGATATTACCTATAGGGTTTTCATAGAACCCTTTATCAGATTGAAAAAAATTCTCTTCTATACACAAATCACTGTTGGACTTTGTCAAAAGCTTTTTCTGCATCTTTTGAGATGATAATATGTTCTTTTTCTCTTTGTAGGCTTATTAATATGATGAACAACTTTGACTAATTTTTGAATGTTAAATGATTCCTGCAGTCTCAGGATTACCCTCACTCGCTTGTGATGTAGTATCCTTTTACTACATTGTTGACTTCAGTTTGCTAAAATTTTGTTAAAATTTTTTCATCTGTGTTCATAAGGGACATCAGTCTATAGTTTTTATTCCTTACAATGTCTTTGGTTTGGGTAATTCTGACCTCAAAGAATGAATTGGGAAGAATGTCCTTTTTTGTTCGCATTTTCTGGAAGAGTTTATTTAGAATCCGCATTATTTCTGCTACATGTTTAGTAGAATTCAGCAAATGAGCCATCTAGGTCTGGATTTTTCTTTCTCTCACTTTATATTATTTGTCTGTTTTCTATTTCATTGACTTGTGCTCTCATCTTTATTATTTACTTTCTTCCATTTACTTTGGATTTAATTTGCTCTTCTTCTAGCTTCTTAAGGTGAAAGCTGAGGTTGCTGATTTGAGATCTTCTTTTCTAATATAGGTGTTTAGTGCTATAATTTTTTCCCCTAAGTACAGCTTCACAGCATCCCACACTTTTTTATATATTATGTGGTCATTTTTATTCAGTTCAACATACTTTCTAAATTCTCTTGGGATTTCTTCTTATGCTCATGGGTTACTTAGAAGTGTGTTGTTTAGTTTACAAATTGTTGGGATTTTTCAGAGATCTTTCTACTACTGATATCTAATTTAATACCATTGTACTCAGGGAACATACTTTATATGACTTACATGACTGTACTTGGTCTATCTTAGAAAATGTGCCATGTTCTCTTTAAGAGACGGTGTATCTGTTGTGGCTGGGTGGAATGGTCCATCAATGTCAACAGGTCAGTTTGGCTGATAGTATTCTTTAAATTTTCTATATCCTTTTTGATTTTCAGTCTCCTTGTTCTATTAATTGTTGAGAGCAGCATTGAAATCTCTGACTACAATTGTGAATTTTTCTATTTCCTCTTGTAGTTCTCATTTTTGCTTCATGTATTTTGAAGCACTATTACTAGATACATAAGTATTTAGGATTGTTGATAGATTAGGATTAATGAATTGGTAATATCCTTTACTCTAAAATATACTGTCTAATGTTACTATAGCCATCCAGTTTTCTTTTGGTTCACATTCAGGTGGTATATCTTTTCATGCTTTTACTTTTAACCTATTCATGTCTTTTGTTTCTATTTGACATGCATTTCTTGTGTGTCTTGTTTCTTTTTTTAATCCAGTATGATAATCTGTCTTTTAATTAGGACATTTAGAGCTTCTGCATTTACTATGATTGTTGATATGGTTAGATTTAAAACTGTCATCCTCTCTTTTTTTCTCTCATCTTTCAGGGATCAATGTCCTCTGTGGTCTGATGTCAGTGCCTTGAAAAATATTACTTAATATATTTTGCCTATTTTTTAGGTTGTTTTAGGTGAGAGAGCTTAAGTCAAATCCCTGTTGCTCCATCTGGGCCAAAAGCAGAATTCTCTCTAAAGTGTTTTTATAAAACTTCACTATGAGATAGGACTACATTGTCTTTTTTTTTATAACAAATGAATCTAAACTTTATTGTTCTTCAAGTGAGTATAGTTTCTGTTGATCCTTCATTTCTTTATATCAGATTCCTAGCCTACCTCTTTCTGAAGACTGCCTGAAATATGCTACCATTTCATATTTAAGAGCCTTTCCTTTTTCCTTAAGGAATATTATATTTCATTTTAGTATAGGCACAGTTAAAACCAGAGAGTCGCTGAATAAAGCTAAATGTGGTCAGAAGCATTGCTTAGAAATACTGCGATCCTTTAATTTTTTGAAGAATCATTTTTATGCTGTTATCTGTACACTTATGTATCTATGTTTATTTAAAACATTTATTAAATTCTTGCAAAGTGCCAGGCTCTGAGGATACAGCTGTGAAAAGGCAAGTCTTTGCTTTTATAAGGCTTATATTCTGGGGTGATAGACACTAAAAAAATAACAAATATATGTGTGCATCCATCTGTTTGTTTAAAATGAAAAATCTTGAAGCATACCCAAATGTTATCAAACAGGAATACTCCACATCAAATGAATATTTTCTTTCCAGGCTAGGTCATTTTGTGGATGTTTCTTAGAGAAAGGCATGTTTGGCCAAATGAGTTTGTAAAAGGAATGGACACGTTTTTAGATCCTCAGCTGAGACTGCAGTTGGTCATGTCCCTCTGTGTGTGTTCAGAAGGCCATGTTGCAGGCAATACCACAAGGCCTGGAGAGAATTAAATTTCATTTGGTTAATCCCATGGATCTTGCTAACATATGCCTCTTAATCCTAAAGGCAGTTACTATGACAATGTCCTTCCTCCTGTGTATGGCTAGCTCGTAGGACTTTGAGATCTAACTGTGGTATTTTGGAGCTCCTTTGGACACATAACCAGTTATCCCCCTACTCTGGCCAGACGTAGACAGGGTGACCAGAGTACACTTACACGCTATTTGACCACGTTTTGCTTATTGACCCTCTTTCAGTTCTCCGTCACAAGGCCATAGTGTCTGGTACTCTGTTGCCATCTAGTGGCCACAGGCCACTTGCCCTATGCCTGCGGTGTTGAATCCATAAAAGTCAATGCCTTTCTAAGCACCGTTGACCCTTGAACACCTGGGGGTTAGAGGCACGGACCACCACTGCACAAAAATTCGCATATCACTTTAGAGTCCCCCAAAATTTAACCACTAAGAGACTACCATTGGTCGGAAGCCTTACTGATAACATATTGGTTAACATGTATTTTGTATATTATATATAGATTATATATTGTGTTCTTACAATAAAATTGTCTACAGAAAGAAAATGCTTTTTCAAATTGTGACAAATCTCCAAAAGCTTTTCCAATATAGTTACTGAAAAAAACTCGTGTACAAGTGGACACACACAGTTCACGATGGGTCTTGCTTTTTTATCCATTCTGTTACGCTGTGTCTTTTGATTGGTGCATTCAGTCCATTTACATTTAGGGTGATTATCGATAGATATGTACTTATTACCATTGCTGGCTTTAGATTCATGGTTACCAAAGGTTCAAGGGTTGCTTCTTTACTATCTAACAATCTAACTTAACTTTCTTGTTAAGTTACTGTAAACACCATCTGATGTTTCTTTATTTCTCTCCCTTCTTATTCTTCCTCCTCCATTCTTTATATACTAGGTGTTTTATTCTTTGCCTTTAGTTAGTATTTGGATGGTCTGCTTTCTTTGCTATGATTTTATTGTCTCTGGTGACATCTTTTTAGCCTTAGGAGTGCTTCCCTCTAGAGCAGTCCGTTTAAGATATCCTGTAGTGGTGGTTTATGAGAGGCAAACTCTCTCAACTTTCATTTGTCTGGAAATTATTTAATCCCTCCATCATATTTAAATGATAATCGTGCTGGATACAATATTCTTGGTTCGAGGCCCTTCTGTTTCATTACGTTAAATATATCATGCCATTCTCTTCTGGCCTGTAAGGTTTCTGTTGAGAAGTCTGATGATAGTCTGATGGGTTTTCCTTTGTAGGTGATCTTTCTTCTCTCTCTAGCTGCCTTTAATACTCTGTCCTTATCTTTGATCTTTGCCATTTTAATTATTATGTGTCTTGGTGTTGTCTTCCTTGGGTCCCTTGTATTGGGAGATCTGTGGGCTTCCGTAGACTGCGAGACTATTTCCTTCCCCAGCATGGGAAAGTTTTCAGTAATTATTTCTTCAAAGACACTTTCTATCCCTTTTTCTCTCTCTTCTTCCTCTGGTACTCCTATAATGCGAATATTGTTCCGTTTGAATTGGTCATACAGTTCTCTTAATATTCTTTCATTCTTAGAGATCTTTTTATCTCTCTCTGCCTCAGCTTCTCTGTATTCCTGTTCTCTGATTTCTATTCCCTTAACAGTCTCTTGCATCTCATCCAGTCTGCTGTTAAGCCCGTTGATCGCTTGTCTGATTCCTGCATTGTCTTTCCTCACTTCCCTCACTTCCTCCCTCAGCTCTTGCACATTTCTCTGTAGATCTGTCAGCATGGTTATGACTTTTATTCTGAATTCCTTTTCAGGAAGATTGTGCATTTCCATCCCTTCAGGCTTCCTCTCTGGGGTTGTCTGGTTGATTTTAGTCTGGACCATATTCCTCTGCCTTTTCATGGCTATAGAAGTGGTCGCCAGTAGTTGGCACGTATGTCAGCTGGGCTCTTTAAGACTTTAAAAAGAAAGAAAAAAAGAAAGAAAAAAAGAAAAAAAAGAAAGAGAAGAAAAAACAAAAAAACAAAACAACCAAAAAAAAAACCGCCCACCGGGAGTAGATTCTTTGGGGATGCTGTAGATGGCACTATTGCTCCACTATTCCGCAGCCGTGGTCGCGCTGCTCCGCAGGGCCTTTTATAGCTCTGGCCGGCGTGGGATCAAATGGGAGGCTGTTGATCTCAGTGAGAAGTCTAAGTGCGGCCACCCTTTCCCAGTCACCAGCTAAGGGTTCCGAAACTCCCCAGGACTCCCAGCCTGCTGGGCTGAGTGTGCCGTGGCGATCCAGCTCCTCTGCTGGGCTCCTGTCTCTTTAAGACCACTGAAAAATGTGCACTTTTTTTTTTTTCTTTTTCTTTTTCTTTCCTTCCCGGGAACCGGCTGCAAGCACCCTGGTGTGTTCCCCGCTCAGATTCTGCCCCTCTGTCTCTCCAATCTCCACTACACTGTGCTCTGTGTGTCAGTGTTCCCCGCACAGATCACCGCGGCTGGTTATTTCACAGGGTGTACTTCCACTCCCTCCTGGCTCTGAATCCTCTCCTCCCGCCGGGGCGCTGGGGTGGGGGAGTGCTCGGGTCCCCCCAGGTCGCGCTTCCATATCTTACCCGCCTCGCGGGGTGCTGAGTCCTCTCAGGTGTATCTGCACACTGTGTGCTTTCCTGTGTATTCTGGTCTCTCTTTCAGGAATAGTTGTATTTGCTGTGTTTTCATAGATATATATAGTTTTGGGAGATTTCTGCCGCCCTGTTCACGCTGCCATCTTCCCGGAAGTCTCATCATTATAAAGTTTTAATAAGAGAAAAATCAAGTGTGATATAACCCAGAGGATGTATTTTGTGTCCAATTTTTTACTGTAAATAATTCTGAAATGATGTAGATGTGTGGAAGTGATTTTCAAACTGTGTGCCATGGAACCTTTTAGAGCCCCTGAAAAAGTAGTCGGAGGTCTCCCCCTTCCTACCCAGGAAGCATTTAAGCAGAGCAACGCAGCTTTGATCGATTTTTTATGCGAGGGGGTCCTCCATAAGCTTTGGTTTGAAAAAAGCATTTCACTGCTAAATTAGAAGTCCCAAAATGCTTGGACTTATGCCCATCCTACTGGGGAAGGAATGGGGCAGATGTGTGTGTCAGGGAACAGAGAATACAATTTAACTATATTTTAAAAGATATTTCACCCTAAAGCTGCGTTTCTCTCTCCACATGCCTCTGAAAGACAAAGTGTTAGCTCAGAGCAAAGCCATAAAGGCAGAAGAAATGAACCCATACCAGAATCTGGAAGGTGGGTCGGCCAATCAGCTCAAGCCAATAGTGGATTTCTGCACAAAGTTCTTTGTGGGAACAGAGGTGAGTTGGACTTATTTGCTTTTAAAACTAATGCTTTTAATTACATTTAAATATTTTACTGTAACCCCTATTGTACATGTTTGCTTTATGGATGCTTATAATGTTTATACCATTTTCATATTTTAATATGCTTATTTGTATTTAAAATGTTTAATCTCAGTGCCTCATAGATTCATATTTAAATGTACCTGAAGAAATGTGGAAAAATCTATAAAATTAGTTATGACCGTTTTTACAAATACTTTATTGATCAACCTGCAAATATTCATCAAATGTCCACATCATATGGAAGAATCCATGTTGAGTATGAGAGATTTACTAAGGAAATAAATTGTTTTGTTAGGTCAGCATAATCTAGTAGGAAAGACTGTGAACACTTCACTCAATTCAGAAGATAAATAACAACTGGACATAATGTAACAGCTTCCGTTTTTTTAGCAGCTACTATAATAAGCAACAAGAGCTCCCATTATTGGACACTTTCTATATAGTGGAGTCTGTGCCAGCTAATTTTCAAATTATATCTCATTTCATCCAAATAATCCTGTAAGGGTTATAGTATCATTCTCATTTTATAGATGAAGAAACGAAGCTCAGAATCTTATCTGTAGTAATAAAGAGGCAGGGAGATGCCCTTTTCATTCACGAGATAAGTGGGTTTTCTCCCAGACCATACTTCCATGGGAAGACACAGCAGTCCAGTCTCACCAGAATGCAGTTTGCATTCACAGTACTCCTCGGGGGCTAGTCAATTCCACAAGCTCTTGAAAATGTACTGCCTGCCCGCAGAGCTTGGCCCCGGGTCAGAGCTGACTCCGTAGCAGTGTCCCTGTCCTCAGGACACTCTCTGCCTAGTTAAGGAGCATCATGTTGACAGCATGATCCAGAGGCCACAGGGACAGGACAGAGGAGGTTGGGCGAGGTGACCTGTGAGCTGACGGGACATTGTGAGCAGCTGGAAGATCAGGGTGAGAGTCCAGTTCCCAGCAGAAGCAACAGGCTGAACAGTATTTTGTACTTGGAAAGTCCAGGATTTGTCTGGAGATAGTGGTATAGTTTGGTGCAAGATGCAATGCTATACCTAGCATACTAGACTGACATCCAACCAAGGGCTTTTTTGCCTTATCAGGTACTGTGAATTTCATTTGGTAAGCAACGGGGACACTACCAAATAACTACATGTTTTATAACTTGTGCTTTACACCAAAGTTTAAAAAAATTTTTAACTCTGGAAAAATATTTTACAATTTACCATCTTAACCGTTTTTAAGTGTACTGTCAGTGGTATTAGATACATTCGCGCTGCTGGACAGCCATTCCCACCATCCACCTCCAAAACTTTCCCATCATCCCAAACTGAAATTCTGTGCCCATTAAAACAATAACTTACCATTCCCTCCTGCCCCCAGCCCATGGCAACCACTGTTCTACTTTCTGTCTCTGTGAATTGACTCTTCTAGGTACCACCTGGAAGTGCAATCATAGACTATTCGTGTACACACCAAAGTTTCTACAGGGGAATGACAGCTGTAGAAAGATAAAAACCAAAAGATCTTAGATCAGAAATGAAACACCCTCTGCTTAAACTCATAACTCAATGAAACATGGATAAAATCCAAACCCGTCACACCATGGCCCATAAGATTCTGAATAATTTGTCTCCTTCCTATCTTTCCACCCCAGTCTACACCAATCTTCCTCCCTCTCTCCAGCTACTCTGAGGTTTCTCTCATTCTTCTTTTACATCACACTCTTTCCTGCCTTTCAAGCTCCTGCCCTGCTTAGAATTAACTTCATCCATCCTTCAGCAGATGTTTATTGAGCATTTAATATATGCCGGGCACTGTTCTTGGCCCAGGGAATAAGGCAGTGAATAAAACAAAGTGCCCCACCCTCACGGGTTGACATTCCAGTGGAATGCTCTTCTGTCAGCCCTTCCCGTGGCGGGTCTGGCTTCCCTGGATAGAGAAAACCAGGGAGGCCTCTCGGGGGCTCAGGATGGCTGGTGCAGGGCTGAAGCGGAAGGGAGTGGAGCCCTGGAGGCAAAGAAGCCAGGCAGGTGGGGATTTCAGGGGCACCAAAAATGCACAAATGAAGAGGGCCTGAGCAGTGGGGCCGAGAATGTCAGCGTGGGAGGAGGAAGTGGAATTCTCAGAAGTGGATGGGGAAGGATGGGAAAGTTTTCAGCTAGGTGGCAGATGATATAATGGACACTTGACACTTACTTATTAACCTGGTTCAAACTAATCCCCTTTGATGTGGTTCAGTTTCAGTGTTCCACACACCAGCTGTGAGACCCAGAAGATAGTAGTAACTCTCTTACAGGACTTTGGTGAGAGCTGAGGTCACATACATAAAGCTTCAAACAACTCTGGCAAACACAGGAATTATTGAAGGTGCTCAAAAATTGTTTGCTGTGAGAGTGATGTGTCCCAGGCAACACACTAGACCTGTACCCTAGACATGTACTGATCTGTCTGTTCCCTTAGACCTGAGGCCCACGGGTGGAGGGGTTGCTTATCCTCCAACTCTAGTTTTCCAACACTGAACACAGTCCTTGTTTGTTAAATGAATTGACATGAATGAAGCAAAGCACAGATGAATGAATGAGTGGGCACTGGCCCCAGTGAGCTTATCCTCCACTTTGCGTGAATCAAATATTTTTCCATCTCCCTTCCCTTAGCACCACATCCCAATTCATCCCCTCATCTGAGTCCTTTCAGCTTCTTTTTGCATAACCTTTTCTGTGTTTTCCTGTTACTATGCAATGAAAAAAAGAATTAGGAAACGACATCTGGGTGACCTTGAGTAAGTCACTTAACCTTTCTCAGCCTCAGTGTTTGCATCTAAAGGATGGCAGAATGGAACTACATTTTTTCTCTAAACCTCTCCCAACTCTCTCATTCACTGGTTCTGTTTGTCCTTCCCATTTGTGTGACTGTTGCTGTCTCTCCTTTACATCAGGTCTTTCTGCCTTTCCCTCTCCCTAAAATGGCCATAAGTGGAACTAGAACATATATTACTTGTTCTGTTATTTGGATGGAACTTTGTATTTCCTGTTCACAACTTTAAGAAGGAATAAGTACCACCTTATGAATTCATATTCCCTCTTTCTTATTCCACAAATATTGACTATGTACTGACTGTACCATGCTGAGAACAAATCACTGTGGAAGTCAAACCAGATCCCTCCCCACCTGGACTTTCAGTCCATCAAGATAATTTCCCATTTATCATCGAGATAACAAAAACATTGGAAACCCAGTACTTGGAACTTGTGTACAAAGATTATCTCCATAATTGTCTATGTTCTCCACATCACTATATAAAGAGAAAAACTCAGCAAACTCATGTTTTTGTTCAGTATAAAATCAAGTCATCAGATTGAGCCTTCTTCCCCTGCCCTGCCCCCTACCAAATTGTCATTTGGTTAACGGGTCGCTTTGTGTTTGTTTTGCTTACAGTTAGTCTTCCCACATGAACATGAAGTCTTTTGTCTCTTAAGTCAATATTGTTCTCATAAGGAACCTGTACTCTTTTTAGGAAGGTGAAGTGATATACACAGATTGGAAAATGGAAAGAGACCCTGAAACTGGCCGATTTATGAGTAAGTTTCTATGATTGCTCCTTTATGAATAACTTGTTCCTTTTTCACAAAGTGCTGAGTAACCTTGGCCTTGCTAATGGGAGGAGGGCATCTAACATGCTGACTATACATTTATTAGTCTAAGTGAGGGCCGCCGACAAGCAAGCCAGTTGCCACCTGAGAGCTTGTTAGCAGTACAGAATCTTAGATCCTACCCCAGGTTTACTGAATCTCAATATGGATTTTTAATAAGATTCACCAGGTCATTTGTTTTCACCCCAAAATTTGAGAAGCACTGATCTAATGAAACTTAAATAACTGAGGCACTTGGACAACTAATTAAAAAATAACAATACTATTTCAATAATTGAACAACCTGGTAGCTCATCTATGTGGGAAATATGAGTCAATGTAATTTTTTTTATTAAGGTATTATTGATATACACTCTTATGAAGGTTTCACATGAAAAAACAATGTGGTTACTACATTTACCCATATTATCAAGTCTCCACCCATACCCCAATGCAGTCACTGTCCTTCAGTGTAGTAAGATGCCACAGATTCACTGTTTGCCTTCTCTGTGCTACACTGTTTTATCCGTGATCCCCACACCATGTGTACTAAACATAATACCCCATTATCCCCTTCTCCCACCCTCCCCACCCACCGTCCCCCACCCCTCCCTTTTGGTAACCACCTAGTTCCTTCTTGGAGTCTCTGAGTATGCTGCTATTTTGTTCCTTCAGTTTTGCTTCGTTGTTATACTCCACAAATGAGGGAAATCATTTGGCACTTGTCTTTCTCTGCCTGGCTTGTTTCACTGAGCATAATATCCTCCAGCTCCATCCATGTTGTTGCAAATGGTAGGATTTGTTTCCTTCGTATGGCTGAATAATATTCCACTGTGTATATGTACCACATCTTCTTTATCCATTCATCTACTGAAGGACACTTAGGTTGCTTCCATATCTTGGCTATTGTAAAAAGTGCTGCAATAAACATAGGGGTGCATATATCTCTTTGAATCTGAGAAGTTGTATTCCTTGGGTAAATTCCAAGGAGTGGGATTCCCAGGTCAAATGGTATTTGTATTTTTAGTTTTTTGAGGAACCTCCGTATTGCTTTCCACAATGGCTGAACTAGCTTACATTCCCACCAGCAGTGTAGGAGGGTTCCCCTTTCTCCGCATCCTTGCCAGCGTTTGTTGTTCTTAAGTATTTTGGATGGCAGCCATCCTTGCTGGTGTGAGGTTATATCTCATTGTGGTTTTAATTTTCATTTCCCTGATGATTAGTGATGTGGAGCATCTTTTCGTGTGTCTGTTGGCCATCTGAATTTCTTCTTTGGAGAACTGTCTCTTCATATCCTCTTCCTAGTTTTTAACTGGGTTATTTGCTTTTTGGGTATTGAGGCCTGTGAGTTCTTTACATATTTTGGATGTTAACCCCTTGTCGGATATGTCATTTACAAATATATTATCCCATACTGTAGGATGCCTTTTTGTGTTATTGATGGTGTCCTTTGCCGTACAGAAACATTTTAGTTTGATGTAATCCCATGAGTTCATTTTTGCTTTTGTTTCCCTTGCTCGAGGAGATGCATTCAGGAAGAAGTCGCTCATGCTTATATTCAGGAGATTTTTGCCTATGTTGTCTTCTAAGTTTTATGGTTTCATGACTTACATTCAGGTCCTTGATCCATTTTGAGTTTACTTTTGTGTATCGGGTTAATCAATAATCCAGTTTCATTCTCTTGCATGTAACTGTCCAGTTTTGCCAACACCAGCTGTTGAAGAGGCTGTCATTTCCCCACTGTATGTCCATGGCTCCTTTATCATATATTAATTGACCATATATGGTGGGGTTTATAACCGGGCTCTCCAGCCTGTTCCATTGGTCTATGGGTCTGTTCTTGTGCCAGTACCAAATTGTCTTGAGTACTGTGATTTTGTAGTAAAGCTTGAAGTTGGGGAGCATAATCCGCCCAGCTTTATTCTTCCTTCTCAGGATTGCTTTGGCTATTAGGGACTTTTGTGGTTCCACATGAATTTTAGAATTATTTTCTCTAGTTCATAGAAAAATGCTGTTGGTATTTTGATAGGAATGACATTGAATCTGTAGATTGCTTTAGGCAGGGTGGCCATTTTGACAATATTAATTCTTCCTATCCATGAGCATGGGATATGTTTCCATTTATTGGTGTCTTCTTTAATTTCTCTCATGAGTGTCTTGTAGTTTTCAGAGTATAGGTCTTTCACTTCCTTGGTTAGGTTTATTCCTAGGTATTTTATTATTTTTGATGCAACTTTGAATGGAATTGTTTTCCTGATTTCTTTCTCTGCTAGGCCATTGTTAGTGTATAGGAATGCCACAGATTTCTGTGTATTAATTTTGTATCCCCCACTTTGCTGAATTCAGATATTAGATCTCATCGTTTTGAGAGGATTCTTTAGGATTTTTTATGTACAATATCATGTCATCTGCAAACAGGGACAGTTTAACTTCTTCCCTGCCAATCTGGATGCCTTTTATTTCTTTGTGTTGTCTGATTACCGTGGCTAGGACCTCCAGTACTATGTTGAATAGAAGTGCGGAGAGTGGGCATCCTTGCCTTGTTCCCGATCTTAAAGTAAAAGTTTTCAGCTTCTCGCTGTTAAGTATAATGTTGCTTGTGGATTTGTCATATATGGCCTTTATTATGTTGAGGTACTTGCCCTCTATACCCATTTTGTTGAGAGTTTTTACCATGAATGGATGTTGAATTTTGTCAAATGCTTTTTCAGCATCTATGGAGATGATCATGTGGTTTTTGTCTTTCTTTTTGTTGATGTGGTGGATGATGATGATGGATTTCAAATGTTGAACCATCCTTGCATCCTGGGATGAATCCTACTTGATCATGATGGATGATCCTTTTGATGTATTTTTGAATTCTATTTCCTAATATTTTGTTGAGTATTTTTGTGTCTATGTTCATCAGGGATATTGGTCTGTAGTTTTCTTTTTTTGTGGTATCTTTGCCCAGTTTTGGTATTAGAGTGATGCTGACCTCATAGAATGAGTTTGGAAGTATTCCCTCTTCGTCTACTCCTTGGAAAACTTTAAGGAGGATGGGTATTAGGTCTTCACTAAATGTTTGATAAAATTCAGCGGTGAAGCCATCTGGACCAGGTGTTTTGTTCTTAGGTAGGTTTTTGATTACCAGTTCAATTTCGTTGCTGGTAATCAGTCTGTTGAGATTTTCTGTTTCTTTCTGGGTCAGCCTTGGAATGTTGTATTTTTCTAGAAACTTGTCCATTTCTTCTAGGTTATCCAGTTTGTTAGCATATAATTTTTCATAGTATTCTCTAATAGTTCTTTGTATTTCTGTGCTGTTCATAGTGAATTTTCCTTTCTCATTTCCGATTCGGTTTATGTGAGTAGACTCTCTTTTTTTCTTGATAAGTCTGGCTAGAGGTTTATCTATTTTGTTTATTTTCTCGAAGAACCAGCTCTTGCTTTCATTGAACCTTTCTATTGCTTTATACTTCTCGATTTTATTTATTTCTGCTCTAATCTTTATTATGTCCCAACTTCTACTGACTTTGGGTCTCATTTGTTGTTCTTTTTCTAGTTTCATTAATTGTGAGTTTAGACTGCTCATATGGGAATGTTCTTCTTTCCTGAAGTAGGTCTTTACTGCAATATACTTTCGTCTCAGCACGGCCTTTGCTGTGTCCCACAGATTTTGCAGTGTTGAATTATTATTGTCATTTGTCTCCATATATTGCTTGATCTCTGTTTTTATTTGGTCATTGATCCATTGATTATTTAGGAGCATGTTATTAAGCCTCCATATGTTTGTGGGATTTTTCATTTTCTTTGCGTTATTCATTTCTAGTTTCATTCCTTTGTGGTGTGAGAAGCTGGTGCGTACAATTTCAAGCTTTTTAAATTTACTGAGGCTCTTTTTGTGGCCTAGTTTATGATCTATTCTTGAAAATGATCCATGTGCATGTGAGAAGAATGTGTGTTCTGCTGCTTTTGGGTGTAGAGTTCTGTAGATGTCTATTAGGTCCATATGTTCTAATGTGTTGTTCCGTGCCTCTGTCTCCTTACTTATTTTCTGTCTGGTTCATCTGTGCTTTGGAGTGAGTGGTGTGTTGAAGTCTCCTAGAATGAATACATTGCATTCTATTTCCCCCTTTAATTCTGTTAGTACTTGTTTCACATATGTAGGAGCTCCTGTGTTGGGTGCATAGATATTTATAATGGTTATACCTTCTTGTTGGATTGACCCTTTTATCATTATGTAATGTCCTTCTTTGTCTCCTGTGACTTTCTTTGTTTTGAAGTCTATTTTGTCTGATATAAGTACTGCAACTCCTGCTTTTTTCTCCCTGTTAGTTGCATGAAATGTCTTTTTCCATCCCTTCTCTTTTAGTCTGTGTATGTCTTTGGGTTTAAAGTGAGTCTCTTGAAGGCAGCATATAGATGGGTCTTGTTTTTTTATCCATTCAGTGACTCTACGTCTTTTGATTGGTGCATTCAGTCCGTTTACATTAAGGGTGATTATGGATAGGTATGTACTTATTGGCATTGCAGGCTTCAGATTCATGGTTATCAAAGGTTCAAGGTTAACTTCCTAACTATCTAAGAGTCTAACTTAACTCACTTAATATGCTATTACAAACACAATCTAAAGGTTCTTTTTTGTGTTTTTTTTTTTCTCCGCCTTTTCTTCCTCCTCCATTCTTTATATATTAGGTATCATATTCTTTACTGTTTGTCTATCCCTTGGTTGACTTTGGGGATAGTTAATTTAATTTTGCATTTTCTTAGTAATTATCTGTTCTACTGTGTTTACTGTGGCTTTATTACCTCTGGTGACAGCTATTAAACCATAGGAACACTTCCATCTATAGCAGTCTCTCCCAAATACACCGTAGAGATGGTTTGTGGGAGGCAAATTCTCTCAGCTTTTGCTTATCTGGGAATTGTTTAATCCCTCCTTCAAATTTAAATGATAATCTTGCCAGATAAAGTAATCTTGGTTCAAGGCCCTTCTGCTTCATTGCATTAAATACATCATGCCACTCTCTCCTGGCCTGTAAGGTTTCTGCTGAGAAGTCTGATGATAGCCTGATGGGCTTTCCTTTGTATGTGATCTTATTTCTCTCTCTGGCTTCTTTTAATAGTCTGTCCTTATCCTTGATCTTTGCCATTTTAATTACTATATGTGTTGATGTTGTCTTCCTTGGGTCCCTTGTGTTGGGAGATCTGTGCACCTCCATGGCCTGAGACACTCTGTCCTTCCCCAGACTGGGGAAGTTTTCAGCAATCACCTCCTAAAAGACACTTTCTATCCCTTTTTCTCTCTTCTTCTTCTTCTGGTACCCCTATAATGTGATTGGTCACACAGCCCTCTCAATATTCTTTCCTTCTTAGGGATCCATTTTTCTCTCTGTGCCTTAGCTTCTTTGTATTCCTCTTCTCTAGTTTCTATTTCATTTATCGTTTACTCCACCATATCCAATATGCTTTTAATACCCTCCATTGTGCTCTTCAATGATTGGATCTCTGACCGGAGTTCATTCCTGAGTTCTTGAATGTCTTTCCAAACCTCCATGAGCATGTTAATGATTTTTATTTTGAACTCCCTTTCAGGGAGAGTCATGAGGTCAATATCATTTAAATCTTTCTCAGGAGTTGTATTAATAATTTTACTCTGAACCAGGTTCCTTTGGCATTTCATATTTGTGTATGGTGCCCTCTAGTGTCCAGAAGCTCTACTCTCTGGAGCTGCTCATCCCCTGAACCAATGTCAGGGATTGCAGGGGAGTGGTATTGGTGCCTGGGGGGCGGAAAGAGCTATTTCCTCGTTCCTGGCTGCTATGCCTGTCTCCACTGCCCGAACCGGTGGGCTAAGCACACAGGTATAAGCCTCTGTGCTTTGCGTTTTTAGTTGCTGTAGACAGATCTTCCCTCTAGCTGGCCTTACGCCAGGGTAGGGTTTCCCGGTTTGCAAGCCCGGGTGGAGCTGGCTAAGAGAAAGGCTCAGTAGTCTGCCTGTCACGGAAGGGGTTTTTGGAGCTGTGTAGGCAGCCAGGGAACTGGAGCACCTGAAGATCGTGAAAGCTCCCAATCTGCTAGGCAGAGTGCACCTGGACAATTTTGCCTACCTGTCCTTTCCCCTGAGCAGTAAACTCTGTGCAATCTTGCTAAGGGCTTCTTTGTTAGGAAGTCTTTCAGACTGCCCACCTTTCTTTTGTTCCAGAGCAGCTGGATATGGATCCCTGCTTTCCACGAGCAGCTGGAATCTTAGTCTCTCCAGGAATTCTGCTTGTCTTAGTTTTCCAACCCCCTAATTACGAGAGTATCATGCAAGCACCATGAAATGTATGTTTGTGCTCCCAGAGCAGATCTCCAGAGTTAGGTATTCAGCAGTGTCACATCTCCACTCCCTCCTCCATTCCTCTTCCTCCTGCCTGTGAGCTGGGGTGGGGGAAGGGCTTGGATCCCGCAGGACCACAGCTTTAGTACGTTACCGTTTTCCATGAGGTCTGCTCTTGTCTCCAGGTGTATGCAGTTTGTTGTAGTCCTCTTTCCTGTTGCTCTTTCAAGAGTAGTTGTATTAGTTATATTTTCATATTATATGTGGTTTTAGGAGGAAGCCTCTGTCTCACCTCTCACACCGCCATCTTTAATCCGATGTCAATGTCAATTTATAAACTAAATTTACAACGATCTTGAAGATAGGACAGGATGGAGAAGTGACTGCAGGATCTTCGTCTGGGTTAGGACTGGTGGTATCGACATGCTCCCCTGCGCCCAGGGCCCAGGCTCTGGGCCACTAAGCAGAGGTCTGAGGGTCACACCTGGCTCAGCAGGAATCACAGTCGGGAGTCTGAGCACCGCACATGCGCGGCTCCCTGTCTTTAGTAGGCTCAGAACCTTGGCATTCACTACAGTTACAACTACTCACTTTCAAGTTTTGAATTTTATCATGGCATGAAAATACAGTTGAGCTATATTTCAAAGTGTGGAATAATCATGAACAAAGGAAGAGGCAGCTGCTGAGACTATTAGAACACTATGCAGCACAGAGGTGGGCAGCCAGGCTAGGTTTGCAGAGAGGATCTGGTCGGTCTTGTGGGTGGTTAAGACAAGGGGACATGTGAGTGGCCAAAGGGTCAGAAGTCAGAGCCAAGCCTGCAGGGAACAACCACTGAGGCTCCAATCTTCACCTCGAACTTCACCCCCTTCATTTCTATCTACTGAGTCTGGTTCTGTAGACCGTCTACAGTAGGCCTGGGAAGGCTTCCCTTGTCGGCCCTGCCACCAGGATAGCCACTTTTATGTAGAGACCAAAGCACTCCTGCTTTGCTGACATAGTGTCCCCTGTTGAGGAACCGAACAATAAGTGTGTTATTGTTTAGAATGGGCCACTGAAGTGGGATTAGATGTGACACAAGGAAGGGTCAAGTACATGCAGAACTGAAACCTATTTTTTATTTTTCAGTCCCAATTCCATGAACTCAAAATCATATACTGGGTACAGTAAACTACATTCAACTTCTTTAGGCTTATTCATGTCCCAATTCATTCAATAGTTCATGGATGTTAATTGTAGACCTGCTGCACACCAGGCACTGTATGACATGGCAGCAGTCCCCACCACACCCCTGGGACACGAGCTTGGTGGCCTGACTCGGTTATGCACAGGAGCCCATGGTTCCTCTTGGTGTGAGAGGTTTCCTTGGGGCCCCATCTCCCCCTGGAGCCATCCTCCTTAACTACTTTTGGCAGGGGGCTCATGACAAGCAGGTTTATTTATTTATTTTAAATGGATTTTATTCCATTTATAAAATAACCAATACCAGTAAAGTTAAAAACCAAGAGCTTTGTTTAATTCTCACTGATGTTTATTTGTTCTTTCTTCCTTACTTTCATCACTCACTATTCATTATTAAGAACCTACTATATGCCAGGCATTGGGAATATAAAGATGACCAAGATATTACCCTCAAAAGGAGTTCCATGGCCTCTGGGAAGAGTCAGACACACACACAAACAGCACTATGATGCTGTCATTACTGCCACGGCTGGAAGCCGACACGAAGGGATGTGGAATCCTAGAGAGGACCTGACTCTCCTGAGCTGTTAAGACAAGGTCACACTAAAGAGAAATACAGTTGAGCTGGGTCTAGATTGCGATTTTCTAGATGAAGAAAGACATTCTGGGTAGAAGGGTTAAAAAATGCAAAAACATAGAAACCCAAAGGAATGGTGACGATTAGGAAACAGGGAGGTCTCCTGGCCAAAGCATAGCAATGGAGAGGGCAAAAGCAGACACAGAGGTTCCAGGAGGGACATCTGGGTCCAGGTAGGCAGAGCCTGGGACTGCCCTACTAAGCTTTGGACCCTATCCCAGTGCCACCAGTATAATCAGAAAATCCTCTGTCAGGAAAGCAGGTCTGAATTAATTTATTGGTGGGACGTATCATGGAAGTCTGATAACCAGGTGCAGGAAGGAGTCCAGAGAGAGATGGTGAGGACTAAAGTGTGGGCATGGTAACAGGATATATAACAGAGGACTTAGGGGTCAACATGCCAGGACTTTGTGACCAGTGGGTTGTAGGTGGTCAGCAAGAAGATGAGTTGCTTTTGATTTCTTTGCATTTAGTTCATTTTTTTAAAGGGAAATAATTTAACCACCAATTTAAAGAATACTTTAAGATCATCATAATAGTTTAATACTTCAAAATCATCAGTAAAGCATTGTTTAACATGGAAAGGCAAACGACATTGTTATTCCCACTGAATAATGGCCGAAGTCCAGGGCCAGTCACTGTGTACAGGCACTGGACTTTAAATTGCACACCCTGATTACTCTGGGAACTGGCTGTGTTTTCCTTGGGAGCTACCAGCCTGATGTCTTTCATAAACACCGTGGACATTTCCTGAGTTAAGATGAGGCACCTACTGGGACCTGATCCTTCTTGATCTGCAGGAAACCCCAGGTTCTTACCTCAAATGCACACCAAGGCAGGAAGAACGATTTCCTCTCCTAAGAAACTTTTGAAAGATGGACTTCCTGACTGAGTTAAATGTGATAAAGAAGATCAAATCAAACAAAATTTCCAGATGAAATGAAGGCTGAATAATGGCAGTTGACAAAATCATTTCATGTACTCTACCCACAAATCCGCTCGTGTCCTGTGCCAGGCCCTCTTGCAAGCACTCTCCACAGATTAGCTCACTGAATCCTCACAGCGACCCCGTGGGGTAGCGACCAACACTGCAGGATTTCAACCCTGGCAGTCTGTGCTCTTAACCACATCACCATACCGAATCCTGCTTTAGATAAGGCCTCGGAAACAACGTTTGTGCCTATTACAACTTTCTTATAACGCCCTGGCCTGAGGGCTCTGGCCCTCCACTTACCAATAAAGGACAGCTACATTCACTGATGAAGTGCACTAAGGTCTTCATTGGACAAAAGGAAGGAAGAACTATTATGGGCTAAGAACCCCTGGACAGTTCCTGATGACTGTCAGTATTGCTCTTGGTAATCATTACGTTTTGCAGAGGGCTTCCCACTCCAGGGCGCCTCTGCTCCACGGTGAGGTGGAGCCTGGGGACACGCTCTGAGAAACAGGGGGAGCAGCAAGAAAGATGCTGGTTTCCAGGGGTCTCCTGCCTTCCCTAGAATCTTCCAGATCACTTCAAGAGGGCCCTGGAAGTATGTCTTCTGTGCTGTCTTCAACATGGGGCTTTGGTTAGAGGAAACTTGGTCTTTTTTTAACACAGAAAGGTTGCACTTAAATTATTTTGTTTACTTTTAGTTCATAAGCTTTTTCAAATGATTTTAATTGTGGTAAGATATATATAAAATGACATTTACCATCTTAACCATTTTTAAGTGTATAGTTCGGTAGTATTAAATACACTCACTTGCTGTACAACCAACATCCAGGACTCTTTCTATCTTGCAAAACTGAAACTCTACCCCCCTTGAATACTAGCCCCTCTGTCCTCTCTGCCACGAGCAACCACCACTCTTTGTCTCTATGGATGTGACTACTGTGGGCGGCACATGTAAGTGGAATCATAGTATCTGTCTTTTTATGACCGGCTCTTTCCCTTAGCATATCTTCAAGGTTCATCAACGTTGTAGCATATATCAGAAATTCCTTCCTGTGCAAGGATGAATAACATTCCATTGAGCATATAGACCACATTTTACTTATCCCTTTATCCACTGATACACACGTGGGTTGCTTCTACTTTTTGGCTATTGCAAATTATGCTGCTATGAGCAGGGGTGGACAAATATCTCTTGGAAATTCTATGAGCTTTTTGCAAGATTTGGTAGCTCTTTTTTCTGCTTAATGTCCCACAGGTGTTCTGAAGAAAAAAAAATGCAGCCTTCACATAGCTATTAGTACAATGAGATTCAGAATAAGTTTATAATTTTGGTATGAAGGCACCAGACACTGTAGTTTGGCCTAGACGGGCGCCTATTCTTGCGGCCATCCCTGGGGCCTGGGCTTGCGGACAGCAAGGAGCGGGGAGCAGGCAGCTCTGCACTCAGGCCTGGGAAGGAGGAACCCAAACGATGGCTGGGTATACAGACGAGGGGGGCAGGAGGACACTCAGACCTAGGACAGACATTAAAGGGAACTCTTAACATCCAGACCTGCCTCTAGACTTCCCAGCTGCAATGATGGAAACCCCACGCAACCTGGCTGTCATTCTCAGCCCTGCATCTCTCTCACCCATCCTGTTTGAGCCATCTCTAAGTCTTGTCAGTTCTAGCTCACAAATATTTATCGATTGCCCACTCTTCTCCATTGCACCTTCATCCAAGCCACCATCCTTTCTCACCAGAACTACCGCAGCAGCCTCCCACCATATCCCCCCTTTGTTTTTGCCTGCCTCGAACCCGTTCTCCCTGCAGCAGCCAAAGAACCTTTTGGAAATGTCAGTCAGATCATCTAGGCCTCCAGGACTTACAAAAACACATTACACTTAGAATATAATCAGAACTCCTTTCCTACAAGGCCCTGCATGGTCTGGGCCCTCCTGTCTCATGTGCCTCATGCTGGGCTGACCAGACTCCAGGCCCACGTTCCTCCCCAAATGCACACAAGCACCAGACACCTCTCCCCGCAGGCTCATTGTTCCCTCTGTCTGGAATGCTCCTCCACGCCACAAGTTTCCCATGCTGAGCTGCTGCTCGGGCCTAAATGACTCATCCTCAGGGAAGCTTCTTCCGACCATTTGGTCTAATTGCAAATGTATCTTGTTATTCTTTCCTATTATGTTTTCTTTCCTGACACTTTTCACATTTTGTATTACATACTTTGGATTTGTTTATTGAGTATCTGTATGTCTTTCCCACTAGAGAGTAAGCTCCATGAGGGCAAGATCATGTTTGTTTATTAGTCATTGTTTACCCAGCTGCCTATGGCATTTACAGGCACATAGAGGCAACCTACAAATATTTATTAAAGTGAATTGATGAGTCAGTAAATGAGTAAGAACATGGCATGTTCTTCTGAGCCTGAAAAGTGGCCTTGATGGGAAATTCCCTGGAATTTCCAGAAAGAGAGGAAGAGCTATGCCTTCACAGACTCATCCGCCTCCACTGACCTCTGGCTGTCCACTCTTGGCCCTCGTGAACTGGGACCTGCCTGTCAGTCGACGTCTGCTTGTTCTTCACTGAAGGTATGTAAACAGTGTGATTGAAGATTAAATGGCCTTTTCCACTCCCAACAGCAAAGAAGCCGGTGAACCTCTACACCGCCCACGATGGAGCTGTGCACACCATTCAGAGGTCACCTTTTTACAAGGACATCATTCTCACCATCGGGGGATGGAACGTGGCCATCTGGAAAGAAGGTGTGATGGTAAGCTGCCTGCGAAATGGAGGAGTGGGTGTGTGGTCCTTTGTTACTGAGAAAAACAATAGGAACGATAGACTGTTCTGACGTAACAGAGCCTTTGGGATACTTGTTAGAGAAATTGGAACAGATGGCCTGGGTTCCAGCTTGTCAACAGAACCACTGTAAGCCCTTTGAAAACACTGCCATTTGCTTTTCTTTCCTGAGGGAAGGAACCAATATTTACATGACTCCTGTTCTCTGAGAACTAATAGTCTTTTCTTATATATACTGTGGGCAGCTGGCTTGATTTATGTCCGTTAAGACACAAGGTGGGGTCTGCATGAAGTCCAAGGAGGAATACTGGGCCTGTCAGGTCTGCTTCTGCACCAGAAATATGTGAGCTGGTTCAGAAAGTGGAGGCAAGAAAGCCAAGGGCTCCGTCCCTCACCAGGCAGACCAGAGACACGCACGGGTCAAAGTGAGGCAGCGCCAAGCATCTGGTGGTCACAATTAGGAGAGGGTCAGGACCCAGGCTGATGGAGCTAAATTGACAAAAACTAGGAAGATAGATAAAATCCAGTGAGGCAAGAATGTGGAGAAATCGGTATGACATGTCTCTTTGGTGAGTAAGTTAACGCTATAAAAATCTGAAATATATATATATATTTACAGTTGTATATTTATATACACACATGATTTAAATAAATAAATACATATACCCTTTAACCCATACTTTTGCTTATGGAGCTCTAACTTGCACATAAACTCAAAAAATTTTTTCTGGGACCCTAGGTACATAGTTGTCATTGAAACAGCTGGAAACTGCTTAAGTGTCCACCTGCAAAAGGACTTCTACTTTATACCAATGTATGTCTGCATGTTTGATTTCTTTTACCATAAGCAAGTATTAATTTTGCATTTAAAGAAAAGGAAAAGGAAAAGTTAGCAAGATTATCTGAAGACTATGCAGGGGTCAGGGACCTGGTCCTTCACAGAAAGGTGAGCTTGGCAAGAACAGGTTTGGAGTTCCACCTCTAGGTAGTCCATGCACCTGAGACATTCTTCACTCCCCAGTGGAAGGTTTCTAAGGCATGTTCTGGAGAGTAGGGACGGCTCCCCAGTTCAGTTTAGTCCCTGCAGATGTAAGTAGATAGATGAGTACCTCTGGTGGCCACCGGAGTATGACAGTGAAAGCACATTCCTGTACCTCTATGCAAATCTCCCAAAGAAGGCAAATTACCTCATGGTAGAGAAAAGAGATGGTTTTTTGATGCTTTGCTGGATTAAAATCTCTTCCTAATAATATTTATAAGTCATGCACCTCCCACCTGGAATTGACTTTTTATTTGCTTTTCCTGGCTACCAGGGTTATTTCCATGGGAAGTAGACACCTGACAGCAAAATAAAGGTATAAGCAAAATTTCCTTGTAGTCTTACCTAATGTCCACCAATCTCCATAGAAATAACAATGGACTTTAGCAGCCGTTGGGTTATTAAAACCATCAACAGCTGTACTGGAGGACTTGATCCTTTCTAAAGCAACTAAAATGTTTTTTTTAATGTTATACAAACATACAGGAAAGAAAAGAGCTGGGAATACATAAAAATCCTACAAGAAAAAGAACTTCTGAGTGGGTATAATTTCTGTAATATGATCATAGCTATGAATGGTACTTAAAGAAAATCATTGTGAATCTCTTGCAAATAATAACAGAAGCTTTTAATTTGTCTTTTAAAATTTTTGTTTAAAGACTGGACCCCTCCTTCAATCGTCCTGTGCACCAAAAAGATACACCTCAGGGCACTGGTCCCTGACAAGGCCTGGGGTCTTCTATGTTGGCCGAGAAGATGGACACATCGATATCTGGGACCTCCTGGAGAAAACCCACGAACCAGCCCAGTCACAAAACATCTGCGTCACTATGCTCACCTACATCAAACCCTGGGCTTCCTCTGGTATGTAAATTCTGGTTGATAAGCTAAGTCATTTTGCCCTTTGGGGGTCATTCAGGAGCATTCTGACTTTTGTTTGGAAAGCCTCCGGTGTTTTTTCTCAAGTTTTTGTTTTTCTTTCCATTCCATCCCATCCTTTTTCTTCCCTTTTCCACTCCTCCCTTCCCTCCCCTTTCCATCTTTCCCCTTCTTTTCTGTCCTCCACTCAAATGTTGGATACAACCTGAATTTCTCTGTTTTCTTCATCAATTATTATTTCTGAGACACATTTGTATGCCAAGCAGAGGCTGATTTGGAACCACAAAATGAAAAAAATCCTCATCTTCTCCAGGTCAGACAGGGTGATCCCTAAATCTTTGTTACCTTCTACTGCTTCTTTTCCAAGTAGAATACGTTTTGTATCTTTAATTTTTCATTATGTCACAGATTTTCAATATTTTATCACTCTGTGGCTCTTCTCTGGACCATATCTAGCAATTCTCTTCATGAAGTCAAATTACTCTCTGGAGTCATATAGCTCTTTAAACTTTAATATTTGAACTACTTATATGGAAAAATAATGTGTAACAAAGCAAGCAGAAATTCAAGGATGTGTCTATGGAAAAGTCATTTCTATGTCCTTTATCCCGATTTCTGTTTCACCCAAGCACTACTTTCTATATAAATCCAGTATATTTGCATCTTTTAAAAGAAATTTCGCTTTGTTCCCTAATTTGTGAAGGCATAAAGTTGTCTTTTTACCCATTTCTCTCTCAGAAACATTACATTTAGAAACTGAGTCTTCAGAGTTTCAAGAGTGTCAGTCTGGCTACTGCTCGGCCATGCGTCACCAAAGCGTTTCCTCCATTTTTGCTACAAAACATTCTTTTGTATACCTACAGGGATTATGAGTCTAGGATTTAGCAAGTTGAACCAGACCTTCTGAAAATGAGAAGAAAGCGGGGGGGTGGGGGGGGGAACCCATAATGAAAACGAAGATTAAAATTCTCAAATACATTTGTGTTTTATATCCATTTTAAATAATCAAAGGCACCAATTTGTTTTTATAATAATAATAATAAAACCCTGTTTCTGGCTGTGTCTGAAATTCATCCGGGCAATGGCATCATTTAGCCCTTACTGTGTCTTTGGTGAAAACTGGCTTCATGGTTTTCCTTTGAAAATCTTTTCAAGTGTTGTCCCTGCTTTCTTCTCAAGTCTGCCAGTGGGCCAGCCACAGAGAGGGTCCACTCCAGCTAGGAAGCACACTCCTATATAAACACCAAGAAACCAAGAGTGGAGGTGAGGAGGGTAGCTGACAAAAGCTCAGGGTCTCGGCTTTCATTTCATCAACTGGAAAAAATGACTTTTACATGTTAATATGGTCCCCAGTCATGAACAGCTGATGAAGATGCCAAGATGCCTATAACCACAGCAGGTCCTTTGGGAGACCACAAAACAAACACACACTTCCTGCGTAACCTCCAAGGTGGCTCTCTGATGGCTGAGTTGTTCTCTCCCCCCATTTTTTGACTCTTTCAGCTAAGCACCAATTTATAGCCATAGCTGATTATTATGGAACACTGCATATATTGGAAATTCCTTGGACATTACGTCACTCTTCCACCAATGAGGTCAGTAACTGTGCTTTGAGGATCTGTGTGATCGGATGTTGCTGAGGCATGTTATAAAATTGTGTTGAGAAGTAACAGAAGTTTTGCTTTATAAGAGAACAAAAGAATCATACAGTCAAAAGCAAGGGGACGTATTTCTGTTGTATGAGTTAAACAGTTTGAAGCTAGAAAAAAACAAACATGCAGTGAGAGGGAGGCCAAGTAAATGAAGCCCAGAGTCACACAGGATTTGATCTGGGGCTTCATAATGTTGTTATTTTTAAACGGTAACTGATATCTAATTTCAGTAATGCCCTTCCCAGAGGGCCCAGTGGACATTTTCGTGCACCCAGCCATCACCCACCTCCGCCCCTTCCTCCCCCGGCACAGCGTGTCTGCAGTGGCCGTATTCTGCCCCTCCATACAGCACCCCAGGGGTTCAGGAAGTATTGATAATGAGGTCATAAAAAGAAAAACAATAAATAGAAATACATAAATATATAAACAACCAACATTAAAGACACAGACTGCAACCTGTTTAAGTCCCAGCACTACCAGCCTGGTTCCTGGCAGGCAAAGGCTCTCCCTCCACTGGCCTCCTTGCCCAGGGTCCCTGCTGACTTCCCTGTTTCTCCTCTCAGGCTCCACCCTCAGCCCTTCAGAGGACGGGGCACTGAACTCTGCTTCCAGTCCCTTTAGGATTTATGCTGACAGCCTCAACTGGCCTTTCCAAGTTTGACTGATGATATGAAACTTCCCTCAGTCTTTGAAATGAGAAGGAAGAAAGGGGAAAAGAATATTTCTTCAAAACTACAATTTTTTGCTGCTTTCTCTTTCCAAACCTCATTCTCTTCCTGGGATCCTCCGATTTGCAGGGCCCTGGACCCGAGCACAGTAGCAGCCCTGGCTGAGCTGGCTCCTCGGGCAGTGGGCCTGTGGGCAGTGCCCAGGTCAGGCTATCTACCCAGTCAGTCACCAGCGGCGGGAGTTCTTCCAGAGCCTCGGCGACCATGCGGGGCTTTCCAGGCGAGCTCCCCTCTCCTGTGCCTGTGTCTCTGATAGGTATCGAGCATCAGCCACTACTTTGAAAGAGAAGTCAAGCGTCTGGAATATGTAGAACAGCGCAGGAAAATTCGTGAACAAGAAAAGAAAGAAATGGAGCTGGAAATGGAGAAGAAAAAAGTTGTAAGTAAATTTCAAAAGTTGCTTTCCTCTAACCCCAGAAGAAATGAATGTGTGTGCATGGCTTAGTCCACAGTTTTGACAGGAAAACGATGCCTTTTCACATTCTCCCCTTGTTCTCATGACAGTCAGAAGGGCATTTCTCTGATCCCCTAGCTACCAGTGGGTGAGAACTACCCATGGACACAGAGCAAGACTCTATCCAACTTAAGTTTTGAAATTTTCCATAATTTCAAAGCCCTTCAGATACAATGGTATCTAAATACCATCTGTACATACAATATTTCAAAATTTGAACACTTTCATTTTATAGAATTTTATTTTTTTACTTGGTGAATAACACATTAAAACAGATGGAATATGGAATCAAGACATGTGGGCTCAAATCCCCACTCTACCACTTACTCGATATGAAATCTGGAGCAAGATTCCTATGTTTGCTGAGCTTTAGTTCTCATTTTTAAATGGGAATGTTGATACCTATTAGGATTACTGTAAGGTTTTCAGTTAAGTAAGCAACCTGACAAACTTTCATTAAATGGGAGCTAGTATATAGACAGATAGATATAAATTTTACTACAATATAATATACTGGAGCTGCGAAATTTGAGACAGAGGGGAATCTGGTACAGGACACATCCATCTTAAATGTGGCCAAAGGACCTAGAACTCTCGAGCCACCCCCTCCCACCTCAGCCTCCGCTTGATCTGAATTCTGTCACTGTGGGTCTTCCCTTGCCCACTGGTATTTGGGGCCTTTACACAGTCTGAATTCCCCTCTTCCCTCTTTCTCCTTTGAGGTCATCTCAGTTCCATATTGCTACTTCTTTCTTGCGTGTTCCCTTCCTCGACATTGGCACCAGAGGTTTCTTCACTGAGCCTGTCTGTGGCTTCCTTAAAGCCAAATGCAGAGCGTCCTCCAGTTTAATTGTGTACGTGAGACCCTAGGTCTCGATTAACAGCACGAGCATGTGGAAATAAGGTACTGCATTAGCAAATAGATGAACATTATCATTTACTGATAGATAACATTTTAGTGTAATAAAAGCAGAGGGCCTCAATTCAAAAACATCATTTACTGGTGATAAGGTATAAAAGAATACCAATTAATTAACTTGTCACTGTTTCCCCTGCTGCCAAAAAAAATGGGCTTTGGTCTGTTCTTTCGCAGCTCCAGTATATTACATTGTAGTAAAATTTATATCCATCTGTGTATATACTAGCTCCCATTTAATCAAAGTTTGTCAGGTTACTTACTTAACTGAAAACCTTACAGTAATCCTAATAGGTATCAAACTCACAAACATTGGTTGGAATTGTGTTGTAGAAGATAATCTGTCACCCTTCCCCTATGCCAGCAATTATCCATGATTTTTATGACTATTTAAATATCATAGCTATACCTCCTAATTACCCACATCAGTAGAAGCAAGTAGAATTTTGGATAATCCAAAAATAATTTGCACATGAAAACATTTTAAAACATCTGAATGTTCTAATGATCATATCTTGAAATTGTACCATGCATATTCATGTTTCCAAAACTTTTCCAACTCTGTCTTGTAACTTCCTTTCTACTTGACATAGTACCCTCTTTTTAGTAGAGCTATCACTTCTCAAATTTTCTCTGGAACCACACTGTAAATAAGTGAATGAATATAAAAGGGCTCCTCTGATATATTTAAAACATGGAAAGGGTCACCAAGGAAAAACCACTCATGTTAGAAATGCCTAATTATAATCAACTGCTGATAAAAGGAAAATAGGAACAAACTGTAACAACCTCAGAGGACTGCCGCGGGGATTAAATGAATCACAATGTTTACGGCATTTCGCCAGTAACTGGCACATCAGAAGTGCTAGTAAGTGTCCACTATTAGTATCATTGCAGAGGGCAGGAGAAGGTCACACATCTGTCCAGCAAGGCTGGTCTTTACAAGTCCCCCCCACTTGCCAGAGATGAGGCTGTTTACTTTAGCCCACAGATCCAAAGGAAATCATACAGTCATCTCTTCGCAAACATTAAGTCTGGATATAGCTCCCTTCATGAAAAATAATAGTAATTACATCTCTAACAGCTCATGAAATGGGAATTTTCTTAACTGGAATTTCAGCTGGAGACCCAAAGATGGAAAAGGTAGCAGTTTCCATGAGATCCATAATCTATGCCATCTATATGGGCCTTAGAAGAGGGATGAATTCAAAAGGATTCTGCAACCTCTAGTCAGTTCACCACACCGCAGGCCACACAGGGGAGACGAGAGTTACGGAGAGGACAACTGGGAGAGGAGAACTTCTATTTGGAGAGAGGTGTTGGAGGGCCACATACTCCCCACCTCCCACTTCTGCACCACCAGACTCCATAGGAGACCTT
>JAVSCE010017304.1:0-20180 GCA_032199065.1 Smutsia gigantea | reverse complement strand
AAAACTGGATACACTGCTGGTGAAAATATAAAATAGTACAGCCGTTCTGGAAAAAAGTTTGGTAGTTTCTTGAAAAACTAAACATGCAACTACAACACGACTCAGCAGTTACGCTCCTAGGAACTTATTCTGGAGAACTGAAAGTTCAAGTTCACACAAAGACCTGCACATGAATGTTTATACCAGCTTTAATTATAGTAGGCAATAAGTGGAAACAACCCAGATGTCCTCCAATGGGTGAACAGTTAAACAAACTACAGTGCATCCACACCAAGGAATACTCTTCAGAAATAAAAAGGAATGAGTTTTACAAGAAATAACAAGTGCTGTTTTGTGAAACCATCATAAGATTGTTTATCAATGATATTTTAATAAAAAAAAGAAGAAGTAACAAGTGGTGAGGATGTGGAGAAATGGAAACCCTCCTATACTGTTGGAGGGAATGTAAATTGGTAGAACTGCTGTGGAAAGCAGTATGGAGGTTCCTCAAAAATCTAAAAATAGAAATAGCGTTCAACCAGGTAATTCCACTTCTAGGAATCTACCCAAAGAAAACAAAATCCTTGATTCAAAAAGATATATGTACCCCTATGTTTATAGCTGCATTATTTACAATAGCCAAGATATGGAAGCAACCTAAGCGTCCATCAGTAGATAAATGGATAAAGAAGCTGTGGTACATATACACAATGGACTATTATTCAGCCATAAAAAAAGAAATCCTGCCATATGCAACAACATGGATGGATCTAGAGGCTATTATGCTCAGTGAAATAAGCCAGGCAGAGAAAGACAAATAGCATATGATTTCACTCATTTGTGGAATGTAAAAACAAAACAGCAGTAGACTCAGACATGGAGAAGTGACTGGTGGGTACTGTGGGGGGAGAGGTTGGGGTGGTAGGTGAGGAGGGGCAGGGGGATAAAGGGACACAAAAATTCTCAATCTTAATAGTTGGTCACAGGGACAGTAGTATAGCATGGAGAATACAATGATTCTGTAAGATCTATGTTGACAGTAACTGCACTAGTTGAGGTGAGGATATAATAATGGGGTAACTGTTAAATCTTGTGTTGTATATTTGAAACCAATATAAGATTGTATAGCAATGATACTTTAATTTAAAAAAGGAATGAGCTTTTGAACTATCAATACATGCAACTTGGTTCTATCTCCAGAGAATTATGATGAGTGAAAAAAAGCCAATCCCAAAGGGTATGATTCCATTTATACAACATTTTCGAAATGACAGAATTATGTAAATGGAGAACAGATTGTGGTTGCCAGGGTTAAGGACTTGGGGGAGGGGGAACAGGAGGAAAGCAGATGTGACTACTTGGGAGCAATGCGAGGAATCCTTGGTGATAGAAAAGGCCTGTATCTTGACTGTATCAATGTCAGTATCTTGGCAGGGATATGGTACTCTTGAAAGATGTTACCATTGGGGGATACTGTATAAAGGTTACGTGAGAGCTATGATTTCTTAGAACAGCATGTGAACTCACAACTATGTCATAATAAACTGTTTAAATTTATTTTTTTGTTAAAGTATCATTGATATACACTCTTATGAAGTTTTCACATGAAGAACATTGTGGTTGCTACATTCACCCATATTATCGAGTCCCCCCACATACCCTATTGCAGTTACTCCAACAGTGTAGTAAGATGCCACAGAGTCACTACTTGTCTTCTCTGTGCTACACTGTCTTCCCCGTGACCCCCACACACACACACCATGTGTACCAATCATAATACCCCTCAATCCCCTTCTCCCTCCCTCCCCGAACCCTCCCCTTTGGTAACTGCTAGTGCCTTCCTGGAGTCTGTGCGTCTGCTGCTGTTTTTAATCTGTTTAATTTTAAAATAGTATGAGATACAGAAAAAAAAAAATAGTGCTTAGGCAGAAAATTATAGCTTTAAATGCCTATATGAGAAAAGAAAATATAAAATCAATAACCTATACTTCTACATTAAGAAACTAGAAAAAGGGAAAACTCCACTAAAAAGCAAGCATAATACATAGTAAAGATCAGAACTGAAATCAGTGAAACAGAATGCAGAAAAATAGAGAAAACCGAAGAAACTAAAAGTTGGTTATATGAAAATATCATTAAATTTGATAAACCTTTAGCTAGACTGACCACAAAAAAGAAGATGCAAATTATCAAAATCAGGAAGAAAAGAGGACACATCAGTACCCACACTACAAAAAGGACTAAGAGGGATTATATGAACAATTTTATGCCTAAATATTAGACAACATAAAGAAAATGGACAAATTCCTGAAAAGATACAAATAACCAATATTCATCTAATAAGCAATGGAAAATCTGAATGAATACCTCTATAACAAAAGATTGAATTAGTAATTTAAGAACTTCCCCCTAAAAACAGCTCAGATAAAGGTGGCTTCATTGGTAATTGGTGAATTTTATCAAATATTTAAAGAAGAAATATTACCAATCCTTCACAAACACTCGGAAAACAGAAAACACTGCCCGATTAATTCTATGAAGCTAGTATTACCCACACCAATGCCAGGCAAAGCCATCACAAGAAAAGTAAAATATTCAATATCCCTCAAAATATAAATGCAAGAATCCTTAACAAAATATAAACCATGTGCAAAATGCATCCTGTCAACATTTCCTTTAAGAAATCCTACAGCTGAGATCTCCCAACACAAGGGACCCAAGGAAGACAACACCAAGACACATAATAATTAAGATGGCAAAGATAAAGACAGAGTATTAAAGGCAGCTAGAGAGAGAAAAAAGATCACCTACAAAGGAACACCCATCACACTACCATCAGACTTCTCAACAGAAACCTTACAGGCCAAAAGAGAATGGCATGATATATTTAACGTTATGAAACAGAAGGGCCTCGAACCAAGAATATTGTATCCAGCACGATTATCATTTAAATATGATGGAGGGATTAAACAATTTCCAGACAAATGAAAGTTGAGAGAGTTTGCCTCTCATAAGCCACCACTTCAGGATATCTTAAACAGACTGCTCTAGAGGGAAGTACCCCTAAGGCTAAAAAGATGTCACCAGAGAAAATAAAATCATAGCAAAGAAAGCAGACCATCCAAATATGAACTAAAGGCAAAGCATAAAACACCTAGTATATAAAGAATGAAGGAGGAAGAATAAGAAGGGAGAGAAATAAAGAAACATCAGATGGTGTTTACAGTAACTTGACAAGAAAGTTAAGTTAGATTGTTAGATAGTAAAGAAACAACCCTTGAACCTTTGGTAACCACGAATCTAAAGCCAGCAATGGCAATAAGTACATATCTATCAATAATCACCCTAAATGGAAATGGACTGAATGCACCAATCAAAAGACACAGAGTAACAGAATGAATAAAAAAGCAAGACCCATCTATATGCTGCCTGCAAGAAACTCACCTCAAACCCAAAGATATACACAGACTAAAAGTGAAGGGATGGAAAAAGATATTTCATGCAAACAACAAAGAAAAAAAAGCAGGTTTGCAGTACTTGTATCAGACAAAAGAGACTTCAAAACAAAGAAAGTAGCAAGAGATAAAGAAGGACATTACATAATGATAAAGGGGTCAGTCCAACAAGAAGATATAACCATTATAAATATATATGCACGCAACACAGGAGCACCAGCATATGTGAAACAAATACTAACAGAAGTAAAGGAGGAAAAAGACAGCAATGCACTCATTTTAGGAGACTTCAACACACCACTCACTCCAAAGGACAGATCAACCAGACAGAAAATAAATAAAGACACAGAGGCACTGAACAACACACTAGAACAGATGGACCTAACAGACATCTACAGAACTCTGCACCCAAAAGCAACAGGATACACATTCTTCTCAAGTGCACATGGAACATTTCCCAGAATAGACCACATACTAGGCCACAAAAAGAACCTCAGTAATTTCAAAAATATTGAAATCCTACCAACCAACTTCTCAGATCACAAAGGTATAAAACTAGAAATAAATTTTAGAAAGAAAACAAAAAGGCTCGCAAATACATGGAGACTTAACAATATTCTCCTAATTAATCAATGGGTTAACGACCAAAAGAGAAATCAAGGAATATATGGAGACTAATGACAACAACAACACAAAGCCACAACTTCTGTGGGACGCAGCAAAGGCAGTTCTAAGAGAAAAGTATATTGCAACCCAGGCCTATTTAAAGAAGGAAGAACATTCCCAAATGAATAGTCTAAAGACACAATTACTGAAATTGGAAAAAGAAGAACAAATGAGGCCCAGACTCACCAGAAGGAGGGACATAATAAAGATCAAAGAAGAAATAAATAAAATTGAGAAGAATAAAACAACAGAAAAGAATCAATGAAACCAAGAGCTGGTTCTTGGAAAAAATAAACAAAATAGTTAAAACCCTAGCCAGACTCATTAAGAGAAAAAGAGAATCTACACATAAACAGAATCAGAAATGAGAAAGGAAAAGTAACAAAGGACCCCACAGAAATACAAAGAATTATAAGAGAATATTATGAGAATCTATATGCTAACAAGCTGGAAAACATAGAAGAATTGGACAACTTCTTAGAAAAATACAACCTCCCAAGACTGACCAAGCAAGAAACAGAAAAACGAAACAGACCAACCACCAGCAACGCAATGGAATCGGTAATCAAAAAACTACCCAAGAACAAAACCCCCGGACCTGATGGATTCACCTCTGAATTCTACCAGACATATAGAGAAGAAATAATACCGATTCTCCTTAAAGTTTTCCAAAAAGTAAAAGAGGAGGGAATACTTCCAAACTCATTCTATGAAGCCAGCATCACTCTAATACTAAAACCGGGCAAAGACCTCACCAAAAAAGAAAATTACAGACCAATATCCCTGATCAACGTAGATGCAAAAATACTCAACCAAATATTAGCAAACCGAATTCAAAAATACATCAAGAGGATCAGACACCATGATCAAGTGGGATTCATCTCAGGGATGCAAGGATGGTACAACATTCGAAAATCCATCAACATCACCCACCACATCAACAAAAAGAACAAAAACCACATGATCATCTCCATAGATGCTGAAAAAGCATTTGACACAATTCAGCATCCATTCATGATTAAAATTCTCAACAAAATGGGTATAGACAGCAAGTACCTCAACATCACAAAGGCCATATATGACAAACCCACAACTAACATCATACTTAACGGCGAGAAGCTGAAAACTTTACATCTAATATCGGGAAAAAGACAGGATGCCCACTCTCTCCACTGTTATTCAACATAGTACTGGAGGTCCTAGCCACGGCAATGAGACAAAACAAAGACATACAAGGCATCCAGATTGGTAAAGAAGTCAAATTGTCACTATTTGCAGATGACATGATATTGTACATAAAAAACCCTTAAGACTCCACTCCAAAACTACTAGAACTAATATCTGAATTCAGCAAAGTTGCAGGATACAAAATTAACACACAGAAATCTGTTGCTTTCCTATACACTAACGATGAACTAACAGAAAGAGAAATCAGAAAAACAATTCCATTCACAATTGCATCAAAAATAAAATACCTAGGAATAAACCTAACGAAGGAAGTGAAAGACCTGTACTCTGAAAACTACAAGACACTCCTAAGAGAAATTAAAGAGGACACTAACAAATGGAAATGCATCCCATGCTCTTGGCTAGGAAGAATAAATATTGTCAAAAAGGCTATACTACCTAAAGCAATCTACAGATTCAATGCAATCCCTATCAAACTACCAACAGCTTTCTTCAATGAACTGGAACAAATAATTCTAAAATTCATATGGAACCACAAAAGTCCCCGAGTAGCCAAAGCAATCCTGAAAAGGAGGAATAAAACAGGAGGAATTAAGCTCCCTGACTTCAAGTTCTACTACAAAGCCACAATAATCAAAACAATTTGGTATTGGCACAAAAACAGCCCACAGACCAGTGGAACAGAATAGAATGTCCAAACATTAACCCAAACATATACAGTCAATTAATATTTGATAAAGGAGCCTTGGATATACAATGGGGAGATAGCCTCTTCAGCAGCTGGTGTTGGAAAAACTGGACAGCTACATGTAAGAGAATGAAACTGGACTACTGTCTAGCCCCATACACAAAGGTAAACTGAAATTGGATCAAAGACCTGAATGTAAGTCATGAAACCATAAAACTCTTAGAAAAAAACATAGGCAAAAATCTCTTGGACATAAACATGAACAACTTCTTCATGAACATATCTCCCTGGGCAAGGGAAACAAAAGCAAAAATGAACAAGTGGGACTATATCAAGTTGAAAAGCTTCTGTACAGCAAAGGACACCATCAGTAGAACAAAAAGACTTCCTACAGTATGGGAGAATATATTCATAAATGACTTATCTGATAAAGGGTTGACATCCAAAATATATAAAGAACTCAGGCACCTTAACAAACAAAAAGCAAATAATCCAATTAAGAAATGGGCAAAGGGCATGAATAGACACTTCTCTAAAGAAGAAATTCAGATGGCCAACAGGCACATGAAAAGATGCTCCACATCGCTAATCATCAGAGAAATGCAGGTTAAAACCACAATGAGATATCACCTCACACCAGTGAGGATGGCCAACATCCAAAACACTAACAACAGAAATGTTGGCGAGGATGTGGAGAAAAGGGAACCCTCCTACACTGCTGGTGGGACTGCAAATTAGTTCAACCATTGTGGAAAGCAGTATGGAGGTTCCTCAAAAAACTCAAAATAGAAATACCATTTGATCCAGGAATTCCACTCCTAGGAATTTACCCTAAGACTGCAGCAGCCCAGTTTGAAAAAGACATATGCACCCCTATGTTTAGTGCAGCACTATTTACAATAGCCAAGAAATGGAAGCAACCTAAGTGTCCATCAGTAGATGAGTGGATAAAGAAGAGGTGGTACATATACACAATGGAATATTATTCAGCCATAAGAAGAAAACAAATCCTACCATTTGCAACAACATGGATGGAGCTAGAGGGTATTATGCTCAGTGAAATAAGCCAAGCCGAAAAGACAAGTATCAAATGATTTCACTCATATGTGGAGTATAAGAACAAAGAAAAAAACTGAAGGACCAAAACAGCAGCAGACTCACAGAACCCAAGAACGGACTAATAGTTACCAAAGGGAAAGGGACTGGGGAAAATGGGCGGGAAGGGAGGGATAAGAGGGAAAAAGGGGCATTACGATTAGCAGATGTAATGTTGGGGGGGCATGCGGAGGGCAGTACAACTCAGAGAAGACAAGTAGTGATTCTATAGCATCTCACTATGCTGATGGACAGTGACTGTAATGGGGTTGGTGGGGGGACCTGATGAAGGGGTAGTTTAGTGACCATAATATTGCACATGTAATTGTAGATTAATGATACCAAAATAAATTATATATATAAAAAATAATAATAATTTGACAAGCCACAGAATCTATAAGCTGGAGAACTGAGAGAACCCTAGAGACCAAATTTACATTACAGTTCCAAGTCTTTCATTACTGAAGGAAGAAATTTTAGTTTTTAAGAGTTTTTCATTTTTGACTCCTGACCTGATTACAAAAGGTTTTCAAATAATAAAATTCTTTAAAAAAAAGAATATATAAAGAACTCCTACAGCTCAATAATAAAACAAACAACTCAGCTAAAAAATGGGCAAAAGATCTGAGCACACATTTCATCAAAGAAATATGAATGGCTTATAAGCACATGAAAAGATGCTCAATATCATAAGTCATTAGGAAAATGTAAATTAAAACCACAATGAGATACCAGTACATATCCAAAGAAAGGGCTATATATTAAAAAAAGACAATAAAATGTTGGAAAGAATATGGAGAAACTGGAACCCTCATGTATTGCTGGTGGGAATGAAAAATGGTGCAGCCCCTTTGGAAAACTATTTGCCAGTTTCTTAGAAAGCAGAACACAGACTAAGCATACAACTTAACATTCCACTCCTAGGAATCTACTCAAGAGAAATGAAAAGTGTCTACACAGACTTAAACACTAATATTCATAGCATTACTAATATACGAAAAGTGGAAACAATCCAAATGTCCATTAACTGATAAATGGATAAACAAAATGTCAGATATCTTTACAGTGGAATACTATTCAGCAATAAAAATAAATAAACTATTGAAACATGCTACAAATGAATCAGAAAAATATCCCAAGTGGAATATTTCAGATGCCAAAAGATTACTTATTGTAGGAGCATGAGAGAATTTCCGGGGGTGATGGAAATGTTGTGTATGTTGCTTGGGCTGATGAATATATGCGTGTAGAAGATAATCAAAACTCAAACTGAACACTTGAGATTTGTGCATTTTATTGAATGTAGATTATATCAAAACAAATAAAACCTTGTTGAATTCTGCCATGAAAGTCCCAAGTGGGATATGTTTGCCTTCAACATTTATATTAGAAAGCAGAAAGGCTAAAAGAAAATTAGCAAGTACTTAGTGAAAAACAGCATAGTAAGTCCACACAAAGTAGAAGAAAGGAAATAATAAAGGTAAATCAATGAAATAAGTACAATACTCAAAAGGCCAAAAATTGGTCTTTTGAAAAGGCTAATAAAAGTTTTTTTTAAATAGGCCATGAGTCCAAATAGTTGATGTGAAACTTTTAGACAAACAAAAGTTTGCTGAATTAATGTTTTTGAGAATGTAAACCACTGGACTAACTGGGTTTTGGTATATTTTTACAACCCTTTGGAGAAGATTGAAAGATGATTTAGAAATCATAAAGTCCCTAAGATTTAAGAGAATTCACAAGGGGTAAAGGTCTCATTTAAGTCCGAGCTGTACATATCCTGTATCTTTACATCACTAAAACGTGTTCCTGGTTAGTTGAAGGTCCTACTATGTGTGAAAACTTTGACATGAGTATTATTTATGAGATTTATTGTTCACTATTTTGGGATATAATACTTAAAGTTATGATTCCTGCTAAGTCTTTTTATATATTTGTTGTAAGAAATATATTACTGTATGCTTGTAATAGGAAATTATATTTGACAAAAAGTATTTATTGTAGTAATAGATATTGTAATGGATATACCAGCCTAATAGTGATAAACTTCAATAAATAATTTCATGGCTGTGTAAGTGGCATGAATTAACTTCCTGGTCTTGGCTTTCTCCTTATAAACTTGTTTGAGAAAATAATCTAGTGATTCTAACAGATTGAGTGGTAACACCAACAGAGCTTTTTCCTTTGAACAGTCCTCTTCATTCTTTTTTTTTTTGGTATCATTAATCTACAATTACATGTGCAATATTATGGTTATTAAACTACCCCCTTCACCAGGTCCCCCCCACCAACCCCATTACAGTCACTGTCCATCAGCGTAGTGAGATGCTATAGAATCACTACTTGTCTTCTCTGAGTTGTACAGCCCTCCCCATGCCCCCCCAACATTACATCTGCTAATTGTAATGTCCTTTCTTCCCCCTTGTCCCTCCCTTCCCACCCATCTTCCCCAGTCCCTTTCCCTTTGGTAACTATTAGTCCGTTCTTGGGTTCTGTGAGTGCCGGAGCCTGGCGGCAGGAGTTGAACGGTACCTGAATTGGGGGGCGAGGGTTTGTATATACAAAGATCACAGGAGGGCAGTCTGTTGGTGCAGAAAGCCAAAATGCTTTATTTCTCTTTGGTATATATGCAGTCTTGTTATGAAACTATCCAAAGTATATTGGCATTACAACAAAGACATTACCTTATCATACAGAGAGTTGTTTTCTTAATCAAGTTCCCCGTTCCCAGGACCAAGGAACGGTTACTCTGTTCCCAGACATTCATGTCTCAAAACAACTTGTTCAAGGACAAAAGTTGCAGGATAAACAAATTCTCTCTACAATATGGAGGAAGTTCACAACATGGCTTCACTTGTGTCAAGCAGTAACCAAACACGGCTCCCCACATCTAGAATGGCTGCTGAACTTAAGATGGTTGTGCTTATGCTCTCATGGCTCTCCACATCTCTTTTTATTTTTTATGACAAACCCTATTGTCATAATAGAAGACTGTGCCTGTCTTAGGTTGAGAGGCACAAAGGAGATCCTTACCTGTCATCAGACTTCAAACAGCATGGTTTGTGTCCTGTCTTAGGTTGGTATCTCCCTTTGCCAGTCTTACCCGTCTTTGACTAACCAGCCTCTATTCTGGCACTCGGGGAGGGGACACATATAGCTGCAAGCCACGTAAGTCTCCGGCAACTGTAAGCCAGGTTCTTAGAACTAATTTTAAAAAGCATGGAAGAAGGAGGCTAAATCATTCTTTCTCAGACCTCAAGGCTAAATTATTCTTTCCCAGGGAGATAAAAAGAACACAGAGCAGTCTCTACATTGATACAGTTCTTTGAACTGTGGTTCAGCTCCGTCCCCTGAAGTCTGGGGTGTGCAGCCAATTTCCTTAGACTTGCTTTGCTTGAGATAACAGGTCTGCAGCCTGAGCTGTTTGCAGACTCAGGCTGACACAAAACAAAAAGTTCCAAATTAACAGCTGCACATTCTTCTGTGAGAACTCCAACATTTCCCCCCCACCTTTTTTTTTTGTCAAGTAGTACATAGATATAATAGAGAATATAGCAAGTAGATAGTTTCTAACAGGAGGCTTTTAACAAAGTTTACTTCCCTATATTCTGCAGTATAAAATAAGTCTTTATTGAATTTACATGAAGTAGAATAAAGATAGAAAATAAATCTGGTGCAATTAGAAGGTAATTGCAGGTGAGCATGTCTTAGCTTTGATCTGAGCTGGGCAAGAGCAACAAAACATCCACAGGTGCAGAAGATTTCTCTCAAAACTGGGGGATGAGGTTCTAAGCCTCATGTCTGTTGGCCCTTAATTTCTCACCTGATGGCCTCCCTGTGACTGTACCTGTTGAAAGGATTATGATACACAGTAATTTTAAGTATGAGGCATGTATAGGTTGTAACAAACTACTAATTAAATTAAGTACACACATTAATAGAACAGGAATACAGATATATAGCAAAAGCAGAAAAATCAGATAAATTAAAACAACGCATTCCTGGAAACTGTTCACATCTCATATGTTCTTTTAACAGCAGATAATCTATAATAGCATGATTCTGAAGCACCACAACTCGCACTTCTCTTAGCTCTTGACTGAGTTCATACAATACAGAAGCAGTCAAATTCATTGTTTCACTGTACGCACAGGCCAGCTTAGATATTTCTTTTTGCATTCTAATGATAGGTCCAGCAGGATGAATGCCGCTGTAACTGCCTCAGAGGCGGGATCCAAAGCTTCAAGTTGTTGTCACAATCAGACGGCAGAGCTCGGAGAAGTCTTTCATGATTATTTTCAGGATAATCTATTAGAGCAGGAAGGATTCATCCCACACCACAAAACCATCTTCTGTAGTTTACTTAATCTTTAATATTTCTTCTGCTGAAATCCAGCTCTTCACTAGTTCAGGAGCAACAAAACAGTGACTATAAATGACAAAAGACTTGTAAATGAGAATGGTTAAAGATCTGAGGAGAGCTTACCACAAGACAGTTGACATAAGGAAATTTGGATATTTTTGCAGCACAAAACATCCAGCAACAAAGTTTGCATCATTCTCTTTGACAGTGCTTTCCAGGTAATTAAGCAAGTGATTATATATCGATAAATAAGCCGAATTAGCCACATACTTTCTCTAATAAAGAGAAAATTCCTCTGACATGTTCCAGGGGCCCTCTGGAAAATATCAGAGTTAACTAGGGGTAAGAAGCACCTTTTTAAATTTGATTTTGGAAAGTTGTCAAAAGAAAGCTTTTAAGGCACTTGCCTAAATAGAATTATAGGTTATTAATACATATTATTTAACTAGAATGACAATAAAAAGGTTTAAAGGCAAATACAGGTTACTCAGTTGTTAACAACACTTAGCTTACAGTCCTTTTAATATGAAGATTTCATTTTCTTAAATACTCAGAGAACTCACTAAGACTTTAAGCATGAGAAATTGCTTTGATAAAAACAATTAGAAAGTTCTTTGCAATCTCTTAAGATTAAGAGCAAACTAATTAGTTTAAGAAAACTTTTTTTTAACTGAGAACAAAATTTTAATTTTGCTTTGTACTTGGTATTGAGACTCATTTGCTTTAATTTCACATAGCATGACTGTATCAACTTCCACAAACTTTCTACAACTTTCTTTTTACATTCAGAGTTCTTCTTTTAAATAAACAGCTGTACTTTAGAAGTTACATTCTTTTACCCTCAACAAAATGAATTTTTACTCTTTATACCTTCTTTTATTAAACACACATCTTTTCTAGCAAGCAGAGATGTCTTCTTTATTATATTAAGTAGTTTTAATTAGGACTTAAAACATTAGGTACTTTAACTTTCAATGAACACTTTTTATCATTACAGCACAATTTTTACTGAGCACAAAACATCTTCATATAACTTAGCAAAACTCTAAGAATTTTGGTTACCACAAAAATTCTCAGGCTGTTTGCAGATATACACAGTTATACATTAATATACTATTATTATTATTAAGATATTTATTTGTTACACTTGTTTACACACTGTTTAGCAATTATGCTAGATTACTTATAAAAACTTTTACATTACACAGAGTTAAGCTTAAGCATTTTTTCTTGAAAGATTTAACAGATAACATCAATTGAAATGACTTTAGGTAAACAGGCAGCTGATAACTATAGGACATGTCCGTTTCAGTTAAACTTAAATTAGCATAGACCTGATGAAGGGGGTAGTTTAATCACCATAATATTGCACATGTAATTGTAGATTAATGATACCAAAATAAACTTAAAAAAAAACTTAAATTAGCATTAATGCTTAATATCTTTTATTAGAATCTTCTGGAAATTTTAGAATGCCCAATTTTCACAAGCACTTGTTTTTAAATTAATTTTATTAATACCATCCGGAGGTAGAAAAACATTTTTCATTTACACACTTAGACAAACAAACATACAGACTGAGACATAATGGTTACAGTTAGGAATACTTTTCATAAAAGAATAAATTCTCAGATAGATAAACTGATACAAAGATTTGAGTTACTAATATTCAATTGCCCTCTTTCTTTTTAGCTTACTTGATTAAAAGTATTTCAGTTTGCAAGAATAGATTTTAAGGGTGAGAAGTTCACATAACTGGGTTAAGGTTTAGATGGTCCCAGACTAAAAGGAGCCGATGAAGGCTCTGTACTGATAGGGACTGTGTTTGTCCAGGGGGCTGGAAATGAAATGCAAGTACAATTCTAGCACAAGTTATTTAATGCCAGGTTGTATTGCAGAAGATAAATTTCTTCTGTTTCAGGGAGTCTAGTTTAAAAACCTTTCAAATTTTGAAGATAATGATGAACTCAATAAGTAGAACAGATTTTTACTAAAAGAATTTAGAAAACTAGTTCCATATTGTAGTAGTTCACGGGACTTTTGACTATTTTCTTTCCTTGTGGCAAAATATATTTAGCTGCATAACATTATATTGCATACTTCTTTCAGGGGCCAAGCCTCTCTAATCAGAGATTTAAAACTGGTAGCCGATGCTAATCTTTTAAGTGGCGAACGAGTGCTCAGACACCTTTTATGAGATAAAGAGGACAGCATTTAGTCAGGAATAAGAACAATTTCTTACCTTGCAGTGGTGAGCATCAGGTTCCGTGAAACTGATGAAGTTAGAAGAAAGTTAGGATTGCCTCACTCAGAGGCCAGGACAGCCTGAAAAAGCAGGCTGAAAGTCAGAGAGACAGAAAGAGAGTCACTTCTCATGGATACCCAGTCGGGCTGTCGGGGTCTGATTCCAGAAACGTGGGCCTTTAAGAAGCTGCTGAAGTGTAGGCCCAGCCTAGACTCTCGCAGTTGCCCACGGCTTTCCTCAGTCCCTCGCATCCAAGGAGATGCCTCTGAAAGGGAATCCTGGCCTCCACTCAGGTGACTTTCCCGGCTCCCAAGGGAGACGGGGGATCCACTGAGGGAGACGCAGGGGAACCTATCGCTTGAGACTTTGAGATCGGCAGCCGGGATACTAGTCCCATTTAAGTGGCTGACGAGCGCCCGATGTTGTGTGCCATAGACGGCTTCCTTCTATAAGGACAGTGAAAGAAAAGGCAGGCTTGGATGCCAATACTCACCTCTGAGGTTATCTCAGACGAGCCCCTGAAAATGATGCCGGGGTTCTTGTTTGCAGAGCTGAAGAATAAACTTAACAAACAGTCAAGGTAGGAGAGCTAAGGGGAGGCTTTTATTTAGAGATACAGTGAGAGGAGAGACAGCTCCTGGCTCAAGCAGGGAGGGGATAAGAGAGCCTTGTGCACATAATTCTGACAAATTATAGGGCTGTATAACATTCCTTGAGGAAGTACTTTCTATTGGAATCTTTCTGAAGGAGTTTGAAAATTAAAGGAGGGTACAGTAAAAGCAAACTTCTCCCTATCTGCCAATTAAGTTTCTTCTGCAGGGAACCAAAGACAACATTCTTGCACAAAGTGCAAAAATTTTGCTGATTGTCCATTGGTGGCTTTTATACTTCTACCTCTAAGCTTCAGAGTCAAACTATAAGTGGGATTGAGATTTAAACGATGGACAATGTTATTTAACCAAAGCAAATAAGTCAGCTAAAAGTTTTTCTTTCATTTTCACTCCTGTGGAGAGGAGTAATCCCTGTAGCAATTGCTTATACTCAAGTTCCTGTGACGGGGCATTCCTCATTTTATATTAATTTTCCAAAGGTCCCGCTTCAGAGTCTCCTATCAATCTTCTGGCTGTCTGCAATAAGCGGGAGAGAAAATCTTGGAAAGTTTCATCGGGGCCCTGCCTTATTTTTGAAAGATCTTCAGAGTGAGGCCCACCCACAGGCAGTTTCATCCAGGCTCGTTTAGCGGCTGCATTTATTTGAGCATAGGCACCTGGCTTCAACTGATGCTGCACATGAACATCACTAAACGGGCCCTCTCCTGCAAGCATGTCAAAATTCACTGAGATATTTTGTGCTCTATTAATGTCTGCAGTTCTTAGACACTGGTCTTCAAATTCAGACTTCCACAACAGGTAATCACCACCTGACAAGCATGCTTTAGCAATATTCTTCCAATCTGAGGGTGGAAGAGCATCAGCAGACAATGCCTCAAGCAGAGCTTGTGTAAAAGGGGCTGTCGCCCCATAGGAGGCACAAGCAGTTTTAAGTTCTTTTAACTGCTTGAAAGGTACTGGGACATGGAATCTGTGCCTGGCTCCCGCTGTCTGATTTGGACCATCAAAAACGGGGAAGAAGGTAAACCTGTCAGTGTCCTCCCCTCTTTCATCAGCTTTCTTTAAAGCCTTTTGAAGTGGGGTGAGCTCATGGCTCAGCACAGGCTCTGGCTTAACTGGCTTCCCCTGCCTTTGTTCAGGAGGTGTCATATTGGGCAAGGGCAGGACTGGCCAGGCGCCAGGTCCCTTTTTCGGGTCTATCCCAGCAACTACAGAAGATGGATTTCTCATGGGTTTGCACATAAGTTTGCTAAATGCTTTACACAGGCAAACTTCAGGCAAAGGAGGAGAAGGAGGTTCGTGGCTAGAAGGGTCTTCTCCTGAATCAAAGACTCTCGCTCACTGTCTCATTCAGCATCCTCTGCCACTTCCACACAAACAGGTTCAGGCGGGCCAGAAGCTCCGCGTCCTCTCCCTTGGTGGTTTTTATGTCTAATCTGTATCTCTCATACCTAGGATCAAGGCTATCTCTAATTAAGGTCCATAATCCAAAAGCATCTGTTGGGACCTTTTCTGGTCCATGAACATAATAATGCTCCTGTAATTTTTCTCCTACATGGACCCATACTTGAAGGTCTACGATCCCTTCTTCCAGGAACCAAGGTCAAACTTTCTCTACAAATTCTAAAACTGGGTTAACTCTTGCTGCCCTACCTTTGCTCCACGGGACCGGAGCATATTCTTAAGCATATTTACAAAGGGCATCCTGCTACTTCCGTTCCCCATGAGTACTCACTGTGTCTGATGCTCTTCTTACTGATCCTGTGCTTCACTGCTCCACCCCCGGCTCGCTGTGGCCTCTAAGTGGACGCGTCCTTTACCTGCAGTGGCCCGTTGCCGTTGTCCTCTGTATTCAGGTCCTTGTTCGGGTGCCACTTTCTGCCGGAGCCTGCCGGCAGGAGGCGAACGTTACATGAATGGGGGGGGCAAGGGTTTGTATATACAAAGATCACAGGGCAGTCTGTCGGTGCAGAAAGCCAAAATGCTTTATTTCTCTTTGGTATGTATGCAGTCTTGTTATGAAACTATCCAAAGTATATTGGCATTACAACAAAGACATTACCTTATCATACAGAGAGTTGTTTTCTTAATCAAGTTCCCCGTTCCCAGGACCAAGGAACGGTTACTCTGTTCCCAGACATTCATGTCTCAAAACAACTTGTTCAAGGACAAAAGTTGCAGGATAAACAAATTCTCTCTACAATATGGAGGAAGTTCACAACATGGCTTCACTTATGTCAAGCAGTAACCAAACATGGCTCCCCACATCTAGAAGGGCTGCTGAACTTAAGATGGTTGTGCTTATGCTCTCATGGCTCTCCACATGTGAGTCTGCTGCTGCTTTGTTCCTTCAGTTTGTTTCTTTGTTCTTATACTCCACATATGAGTGAAATCATTTGATACTTGTCTTTTTCAGCTTGGCTTATTTCACTGAGCATAATACCCTCTAGCTCCATCCATGTTGCAAAAGGTAGCATTTGTTTTCTTCTTATGGCTGAATAATATTCCATTGTGTATATGTACCACCTCTTCTTTATCCATTCATCTACTGATGGACACTTAGGTTGCTTCCATTTTTTGGCTATTGTAAATAGTGCTGTGATAAACATATTTTGATAGGGATTGCGTTGAATCTGTAGATTGCTTTAGGTAGTATAGCCATTTTGACAATATTTATTCTTCCTAGCCAAGAGCATGGGATGAATTTCATTTGTTAGTGTCCTCTTTAATTTCTCTTAGGAGTGTCTTGTAGTTTTCAGGGTATAGGTCTTTCACTTCCTTCGTTAGTTTTAGTCCTAGGTATTTTATTCTTTTTGATGCAATTGTGAATGGAATTGTTTTTCTGATTTCTCTTTCTGTTAGTTCATCGTTAGTGTATAGGAAAGCAACAGATTTCTGTGTGTTAATTTTGTATCCTGCAACTTTGCTGAATTCAGATATTAGTTCTAGTAGTTTTGGAATGGAGTCTTTAGGGTTTTTTATGTACAATATCATGTCATCTGCAAATAGTGACAATTTGACTTCTTCTTTACCAATCTGGATGCCTTGTATGTCTTTGTTTTGTCTCATTGCCGTGGCTAGGACCTCCAGTACTATGTTGAATAACAGTGGAGAGAGTGGGCATCCCTGTCTTGTTCCCGATCTTAGATGAATAGCTTTCAGCTTCTCGCCGTTAAGTATGATGTTAGTTGTGGGTTTGTCATATATGGCCTTTATGATGTTGAGGTACTTGCTGTCTATACCCATTTTGTTGAGAATTTTAATCATGAATGGATGCTGAATTGTGTCAAATGCTTTTTCAGCATCTATGGAGATGATCATGTGGTTTTTGTTCTTCTTTTTGTTGATGTGGTGGATGATGTTGATGGATTTTCGAATGTTGTACCATCCTTGCATCCCTGAGATGAATCCCACTTGATCATGGTGTCTGATCCTCTTGATGTATTTTTGAATTCGGTTTGCTAATATTTGGTTGAGTATTTTTGCATCTACGTTGATCAGGGATATTGGTCTGTAATTTTCTTTTTTGGTGAGGTCTTTGCCCGGTTTTGGTATTAGAGTGATGCTGGCTTCATAGAATGAGTTTGGAAGTATTCCCTCCTCTTCTATTTTTTGGAAAACTTTAAGGAAAATCGGTGTTATTTCTTCTCCATATGTCTGGTAGAATTCAGAGGTGAATCCATCTGGTCCAGGGGTTTTGTTCTTGGGTAGTTTTTTGATTACCGATTCCATTGCGTTGCTAGTGATTGGTCTGTTTAGTTTTTCTCTTTCTTGCTTGGTCAGTCTTGGGAGGTTGTATTTTTCTAAGAAGTTGTCCATTTCTTCTAGGTTTTCCAGCTTGTTAGCATATAGATTCTCATAATATTCTCTTATAATTCTTTGTATTTCTGTGGGGTCCGTTGTTATTTTTCCTTTCTCACTTCTTATTCTGTTTATGTGTGTAGATTCTCTTTTTCTCTTAATGAGTCTGGCTAGGGGTTTATCTATTTTGTTTATTTTTTCCAAGAACCACCTCTTGGTTTCATTGATTTTTTGTATTGTTTTATTCTCAATTTTATTTATTTCTTCTCTCTTTATTATGTCCCTCCTTCTGGTGACTTTGGGCCTCATTTGTTCTTCTTTTTCCAATTTCAGTAATTGTGTCTTTAGACTATTCATTTGGGAATGTTCTTCCTTCTTTAAATAGGCCTGGATTGCAATATACTTTCCTCTTAGAACTGCCTTTGCTGCATCACATAGAAGTTGTGGCTTTGTGTTGTTGTTGTCATTAGTCTCCATATATTCTTTGATTTCTGTTTTGATTTGGTCATTAACCCGATTAATTAGGAGAATCTTGTTAAGTCTCCTTGTATTTGTGAGCCTTTTTGTTTTCTTTCTAAAATTTATCTCTAGTTTTATACCTTTGTGATCTGAGAAGTTGGTTGGTAGGATTTCAATATTTTTGAATTTACTGAGGTTCTTTTTGTGGCCTAGTATGTGGTCTATTCTGGAAAATGTTCCATGTGCACTTGAGAAGAATGTGTATCCTGTTGCTTTTGGGTGTAGAGTTCTGTAGATGTCTGTTAGGTCCATCTGTTCTAGTGTGTTGTTCAGTGCCTCTGTCTTTACTTATTTTCTGTCTGGTTGATCTGTCCTTTGGAGTGAGTGGTGTGTTGAAGTCTCCTAAAATGAATGCATTGCTTTGTATTTCTTCCTTTAATTCTGTTAGTATGTTTCACATATGCCAGCGCTCCAGTGTTGGGTCCATATATATTTATAATGGTTATATCCTCTTGTTGGACTGACCCCTTTATCATTATGTAATGTCCTTCTTTATCTCTTGCTGCTTTCTTTGTTTTGAAGTCTATTTTGTCTGATACAAGTATTGCAACACCTGTTTTCATTGTTGTTTGCATGCAATATCTTTTTCTATCCCTTCAGTTATAGTCTGTGTATATCTTTGGGTTTGAGGTTGAGTCTCTTGTAAGCATCATATACATGGGTCTTGCTTTTTTTCCATTCTATTACTCTGTGTCTTTTGATTGGTGCATTCAGTACATTTACATTTACGGTGATTATTGATAGATATGTACTTATTGCCATTGCTGGCTTTAGATTCGTGGTTACCAAAGTTTCAAGGGTTGCTTCTTTACTATCTGCTAATGTAACTTAACTTTCTTGTTAAGTTATTGTAAACACAGTCTGATGTTTATTTCTCTCCCTTCTTATTCTTCCTCCTCCATTCTTTATATACCAGGTGTTTTATTCTTTGCCTTTTTTTTGTATTTGGACAGTCTGCTTTCTTTGCTATGATTTTATTTTCTCTGGTGACATCTTTTTAGCCTTAGGAGTGCTTCCCTCTAGAGCAGTCCGTTTAAGATATCCTGTAGAGGTGGTTTATGGGAGGCAAACTCTTTCAGCTTTCACTTCTCTGGAAATTGTTTAATCCCTCGGTCATATTTAAATGATAATCGTGCTGCATACAATATTCTTGGTTCGAGGCCCTTCTGTTTCATTACGTTAAATATATCATGCCATTCTCTTCTGGCCTATAAGGTTTCTGTTGAGAAGTCTGATCATAGTCTGATGGGTTTTCCTTTGTAGGTGATCTCCTCTTCATTCTTTTTGCTGAGGTGAGCAACAACCAATATTATATTATGAATTCTAAAAGTACTTTAGATAAAAGAAGTTATTTCCTCTCAAGGATTTTCATAAAATACTTTTCACCTTTAATTTTAACCAGGGCTAAATCAAAAGTTGCTTATAGTTTTATAATAAATGTACCACAAAATGTACTTAATCATTCCCTTTTGACTAAAATTTAGGTGTCTTATAATTGTTGCTATAACAAGCAATGCTGGAATAAATGTACATAGATCTTTGGGAACACAAGCAAGTATTTCTTTATGAT
>JAVSCE010017301.1:0-93283 GCA_032199065.1 Smutsia gigantea | reverse complement strand
AAGAAGAAAACAAATCCACCATTTGCAACAACATGGATGGAGCTAGAGGGTATTATGCTCAGTGAAATAAGCCAAGCCGAAAAAGACAAGTATCAAATGATTTCACTCATATGTGGAGTATAAGAACAAAGAAAAAAACTGAAGGAGCAAAACAGCAGCAGACTCACAGAACCCAAGAACGGACTAATAGTTACCAAAGGGAAAGGGACTGGGGAAAATGGGCGGGAAGGGAGGGATAAGAGGGAAAAAGGGGCATTACGATTAGCAGATGTAATGTTGGGGGGGCACGGGGAGGGCAGTACAACTCAGAGAAGACAAGTAGTGATTCTATAGCATCTCACTACGCTGATGGACAGTGACTGTAATGGGGTTGGTGGGGGGGACCTGATGAAGGGGTAGTTTAATAATCGTAATATTGCACATGTAATTGTAAATTAATGATAATAAAATAAATTATATTTAAAAAAAAAAAGAAAGAAAGAAAGAACCCAAGGTATTGGGTGGGGTTTGGGGGAAGGCGGTAGAAGTGCTGGGTCCTGAAAACCTGAATGGGGCAAATAGAAAAGTGATAGAACTTCTAGTTCTTCAGAGTGACACTGGGGCTGCAGTAGGAACAGAGCCACTTGGACATTCCATTTCAGTGACGTGTCCAACAAGAGAGAGCCTGCTCAAGTACGGGAGCTGAGCAAGTATATGGATGAAGGGTCCCCACAACCCTGGAGCATAGCAGGAGCAACAAGGAGGAGGCCAACCAGGGATGGAAGGGGGAGTACAGTGGTTCCACTGGTCTCCTTCCCTCATGGTGTCCAGCCAGTCACTCTGACTCATGGCTCCTGGGCCACATTAAATCCATACCAACCCAGTTTTCTGCCTGGGCCACTTGGTTTTGGTTTCATTTTCTGGTTTGGAGCATGATATAAATTGATCTTATGAATTTCCTCGATACTTTCAAAGCTTCTTTGGAAGACAAGTGGTCTTGTGAAATGTGGTCACCTCGGTAAATGTTGCAGAGCTGACTGGAGGGACAAGACTTCTTTATCAGGATGAGGTCTTGTTGGCCTATTAAACCAGAAGCCCCAATACCTAAAGAAAAGTTGGGTCAGTCAGGGTTCCAACACAAACAGAAGGCATGCTCATATTGAGTTATCTGGGGGACATCTAATGAAAGGACCATTACTTAGGTGCAAAGGAAGCCAGCAGTAGTACAAAGGAAACCTTGGCACTTGCAAAGCAGGGAGCTGTTACCATCACTAGGTCTTAAAGGAACAAGAAGAGGGAGCAGTTCCTGGAACCAAAAGAGGGTGGTTGAAGGGACAGGGCCTCCTGAGAAGAGACCACTTTTGATAGTTTAAATCAGCCAAGGCCCAGAGTCCCTGAAAAGAGGGAGCCACAGAGAACAGGTACCCCAATCTCACTCTCCCTCCACTCTCTGCACCTCTGCTAATGCCTCTGATAGGCTGAACTCAGTTGGAAGTTAGAGGGCAAGGGAGCTCCCTGATGTGGGCCACGTAAGTCAGTCTCTTGAGTACAGAAGGTGAGAATAATCTGGAGGGATGGTTATGGCTGGCCGAGAACAGCTGCACAACAAGCGATGATTTGGGTGTGTACCTGGCCCTCTGAAAGCACTTTTGTGGACCAGCTCATTTGATAATCACAGCAAGTCCATGAGGTAAGCACAATCCTGGTTCCATTTTACAGACTGGGAAACTAGATACTAGCTGGTAAGTGGGGAAGTATGGAGTTGAACCCAGATATCAGGTACTCTTTGTCTACTGGACCATCCCATCTTACCCCAAATGAAAATTGATTAGTTAAGTCATAAAGCATTGCTAAAATGAAGGGAGTGACTGAGATATAACCTGAGAGACAAGAATGACATATTTTCATAAGCTTTAACTGACACAACAGACTGGACAAACACACTCCATCTAAAAAATATTAAGTATAAATCAAGAGGAAAGGGAGAGAGTGAGACAGAAAGATGGGGGAGGGCACAAAGAGAGAGAGCGAGAGAGAAAGAACACCAATGGCATATGGAACACAGGCCAATGTCTAATTATAGCTGATAAGGCCCCTTATGATCTGTACCTTTCCCGACTCATCTTTCCCAGTTCCCCATGGGGCACTGTGTCCCAGCCAAACTAAACGTTATTTAGTTCTCTAAATAGCCCTCAGGTCCTTGCCCATGCTGTCTCTTCTGCCTGGAACACTTTCCTCTGCTTTCTGTTCACCCATCTTAAATCCTATTTATCTAGTTCTGATCTTTCCACTTTCTTCCTTCTCTCCCTCTAACACATGTTTACTGGGCACACAGTAATGAGGCTCAGTGGTAGGTGTGGCTGACATCAGCCAGCGCTGGTTACTGCCCTCATGGAGTTTCCAAGAGGAAACGTTCCCTCCAAGTCCAAGTCTGAGTTGGAGGTTTCTTCTCTGTGTTTTCTCAGCAGCCTGGCCCAATCCTATTACAGACTTTTACTCTGTATTCTAGTACCCTGGTTCTGTGCCTTCTTCTCTACTAGACCAAGGGCTGCCAGATGATGGGACTATGTCTTTCTCTATGGGAATGAATTTCCTACTGCTTCTGTCAAATATCACCACAAACTTAACGGCTTAAAGCAATCCAAATTAATGATCTTACATGTTCTAGAGGTCAGAAGTCTAAAACAGGTCTCACTGGGCTAAAATCAAGTTGTGGGGAGGGTTCATTCCTTTCTGGAGGCTCCATTTTCCTACCTTTCCCAACTAGAGGTTGCCTGCATGCCTGGGCTGATGGTCTCTTCCTTCGTCTTTAGCTTCAGAGCCATTAATGGCTGGCAGAGTCTTTCTCACAGTGCATAACTCTGACCCTGACTTTGCCTCCTCTTCCATCTTTTAAGGACCCTGACAACTATATTGGGCCCACCTGGACTGTCCAGGCTACTAGGCCTATCTCAAAGTCAGATAATGAGCAACGTTAATTCCATCTATAGTCTTAATTACCTTTGCTATGGGACATAACATCCTCACAGGTTCTAGGGATTTGGAATGTGGACATCTTTGGGGGGCCGTTATTCTGCCCACCAATTGTGTAGCCCCAAATGCCAATCCAAGAGCAAAAATAGAATATCTGAATATGCAGGTATGTTTGTATGTGTGGGAACATATAGAATCTCTATGTATGTCTAAGGCATATGTCTGTATGTGTGACACATGTATGTATGCTGGATGTCCACATGGGTGGATGTGTTTGTGTGCATACGCTGCCTGATCTCATTAGCTGTGGTCATACATATGTATGTATGTACTGGGAGGTGGAAGGACCACCCAAAGGGAAAATATAAAGATGAACTGGGCAGCTGAGTGCCATTTTCCTTACAATTCAAGTTGTGAAATATTTGGTTTCTCCCACATATGGACACTTGTGCTTCAGAGACCTGGATTTGTGCACTCTATAGTTACAAATGTCAGTTACCATATTCATACTGAAGGCATCCTGCCTGGGCAAGATGGCCCTTCTAGAAGGGCACACAGCTCAGAAGTACATTCAGTGCTGCTGGCAATGAGCAGACCAATTAAATCATACTTTCCCATCTTCCCTGTGAGAGTAACAGCTTCTGATATGGAATCCTGCTCAGATCGCCAGCCCATCCCTTACCTAACTTCACAAATTCAAGGACAGCAGAGCCTGGTAGAGAGAGCACTTAGGGATCATCTGGCCCACACCATTCACTTTCCACATGGGAAAGGGCCAAGGAGAAGACACCCTGTGCAGGTTCACACAGCCATCCTGAGAGAGGACAGGGATGGGGACCCCTCCTGTGATCATTGTCTGTGTGAGGTGACTGTCAGTTCCTAGAGAGCAGGGGCTCTGCGTTAGGTATTGCTGTAGCACCTGGCTTCCTTAGCGTTTCTTGCTCTCCAGGGCCTCATGTTTCTAAGAGAAAACCCAGGGATATGCTTCTAGACACAGCCTCTTTATTCCTCACACATGCTTCTACTCAGAATCTGTCAGAATATCTTATTTCTCATAGGAAACTGGGCAGGACAATCTAAAAATTTCAAAGGGTGTTTTTCTGCCCTTTCTTTAAAGCTGAGACCAAAGCCAGACCCAACCTGTAGCTTCTTTGGTCACAGTTTCTAGGCCTGTCTTTACCCTCCTCAGCCTTCCCTCACAAACATGCCTTCTCCATGTGTTCGATCAACAATATGGGGGTTGCTACTGAGTGTGGTTATTACACTAGATGTCAGGTACACTGTAGTGAGCAGACAGGCATAGATCCCTGTTCTCAAGAGGTGTATGGCCATAGAGCTTCCAGGTTAAAAGAAATTTTGACCAGTCCTAAAGTTATTTCATTTTGCAAAAAGAGGAAAAAGTGAGAAAGAAAGTGAGAGAGAAATAAACACCTCCCGCCAGAGTGGGGTAGGCAGAGAGAACAGAGATCATGTGAGCAAGAAAAAGAGGCATACCAAGTCCCAGAGGGAAGATGATGTGGAGAAAGATCTAGAAACACAGAAGCAGAGATGGCTGAAGGGTCTCCCTGCCAAAAGGCCTCCCCTCCATCCGCAGAGATGCCCACGAAAGCATCTTGCCTCCAGAATGTACAACCCCTGTGTGTCTTCTTGCCATACCCAGGAAGATGGAGGCTGGGATGGAAGAAGACCATCCTTGGAAGCTCCACTGGCCCGCAAGGAGCCTGGAGGGAGGGTTCAAGAGCATATGGCCCAACTTTACCCAAGGGCTTCTCCAAACTCCTCTCCTCCACAGTGCCCTCCTTTGCATCCCTGAACAGAAACTGCTGTCCCATCAGTGGACAGGAAAAGCAAGCCACCTGCCCCATGTGCAGCCTCAGCTCATGCTACCTGGTCCTTTTAGCTGTGTTTCTATGTTCCATGTTGTGACATAGAGAAGGTACAGCAGGTGCTCTATAAAGGGTCTTTCCCTATAAAGCTGAGAGAAGAAACCATTCATTTATTCAACCAATATTTATTGAGCACCTGTAATATGATAGACACGGTACTGGATGCATATTTAGCCTTGATCTGGGCTCCATGTAGCAGGTGCTTACAACTCTGTACTGAAAAAAAGCAAGGATGCAGACAGATTCCCACTTTGGGGACCAGGGAACTGAGACCCAGAGAGAATAAGGACTCCAGGAATTGACCATTATCTCCCTCTCTTCCCTACCCCCAGCCCAGCCTTCCCAACTTGTATGTGTACCCTGACTTTTTGCACAGGAGATTTCCTGTTCTGTGGGCCGAGGCTGGGGCTGGGACTGGGCAGGCCACATTGAGTCATGAGCTCTTCAATGACAAGGATGCTGTTTAATTAATCTTTGTATCCTCACGGGAGCTCTGATCTCTGGCACATAGCAGGTTATAGCAGGTTTTCTGAAAACTGAGTTGAATGAATGAATAAAGCCCTGTAATTTAGACCTGTCAGATCCTACAATTTTTCCTGTCTCATTCAAGTCTTAGCAGAGGGACACTGCCTTCAACCTCATAACCTCTTTGCTGTCCTAATTCTGGATAAAACAGGCACCAACCATGAAAAGTAGGATCATCTTTAAGGCATACTGGGACTTCCTCCTGTGTGACAGAAGCTGGGTCAGGGAAGTACCAGAGTCGGGGGAGACAGGCCCTTGAGCCATGGTGGTCCCCAGTTCAATTCCTCATGTTGTAAGGGAGGTGGCATACTCAGGCTTGGAACTTGGGGCAGGAGGGTTCAGTATGGCAGAGATGCATGAATGACAACAGGAGGTTCCAGATAATGCATGGTACCCGAAGTTAGGTGAGATCCAAGATGATTTCCCCTTTAGTGTGAAAGGAGAACTCTGCAGGGGTTTACAGACTATGATAGCAGCATCTGCCCTGTACCATTCAGGGTCACAGTCCCCCCTAGACATGATCAAAGCTTTACCCACCATATTCCAAGCAAGGCTCAAAGCCATGTTTTCACCCTCATCACCACAAGTACATCCTGAGGAAGGGGCTCCCCCTGAAACTGACTCGGTAACATTTCCTGTCTTGGTCAACTTGGGCTGCCATGCCAGAACACCGAAGAATGGGTGGCTTAAACAATAGGATTTATTTCTCAGTTATGGTGGCTTGAAGTCTAAGATCAAGGTGCCAGCTAATTTGGTTCTCCAGTGAGGGCTCTTTCCCTGGCTTGCAGGCAGCTGCCTTCTCACTGGGTCCCCACGAGGCAAGAGCAGGCAATCTCTCTGGCCTTGTAAGCGCACTGATCCCATCATGAAGGCCCTCCTGATCTCATCTAAACTTAATTACCTCCCAAAGCCCCATCTCCAAACACTCTCTCATTGGGGCTTGGGGCTTCCTCATATAAATTTGAGTGAGGGCACCCAATTCAGTCCATAACATCTCCCTACACCCATCCTTAAGCCCTTTCATAGTCCATATTCTGTGAGATACAAGGGATATTAAGGTAGGAAGGACTCCAATCCTGTCCTCCAGGGACTCAAAGTCCTGTAGGGGCAGGAGATGGAGTGGTGTGGAGGTCAGGAGTGTCAGGAAAGACAGACCAAGGCACAAACACCCTGGAAAGATGTGTTCAGGCTGCTTTGGTAACACTGACAGGAAGTAGCAGACACTGGGGAATTTGGGAAGAATTCATAGAGGAGCTAATATTTGAACTAGACCTTCAAGGTTCAGTGGTTTTTTGCCAGCTAGAGAAGAGCAGAAGGGCACTCGAAGTCAAGAAGCTGCATGAAGCATGGAAGAGCACAGGATGTAATTAGGGGACCAGCCAGTCATGCGTATGGGCAGGTGGATGTGCACACCGAGCAGCAGCAGAAGCCTGGAGAGGAGGCTGGGATCAGCTCACGAAGGGCCCTGAGTGCCACGCTCCAGGGACTGGACAAGCCTGTGTGGATAATAGGGTGAAAGGGACATAAGTGATGCCTAAGTAGGGAAGTTCCTTGTAGTCTGAACGCTCTCAAAGCTCAGGAGATGATCATTTTAATGGGAGTGGGGGAGTGAGATTTGTGGGGAGACTATCTTAGTCTGTCTGCGCTACTATAACAAAATACCACCGACTAGTGTTTTGTTACAGGCTGTATTTGTCAGGGCTCTAGAAGCTGGAAGTCCCTGATCAAAGTGTCAGTGTAGACAGGTTCTGGCAAAAGCCCTCTTCTGGGTGGCAGGCTGTGGACTTCTCACTGTGTCCTCCTGGGGTGGAAGGAGCTAGGGTCTCTCCAGAGCTTCTTCTATAAAAGCACTAATTCCATTGCTTGCAGAGACCAGCAAAGAGACTATAGAGTCATCTAGATCAGAGGCAATAAAATCCTCACTGAGGTAAATGACTGATGGAAAGAAGAGAAGTCAACCCATTCAAGAGAAATGGGGCAGGGCTAATGGACAGCGCTCCAGGCCTGATCACATAAGCGAGAGAGACATTTGGATGACTCCAGGCTCCCGGTGAGGGGCCTTAGTGGGTGACGGTGCCCCACATGCAGGTGGGGAATGTGAGCAGAGTGCAGAGGGAAGGGAAGGTCACAAACTCCATTTTAAACAGTTGGGTTGGAGGCTCCTGTAGGATAATCAGAGAGATGCTTACGGGCAAGTCTGGAACTTCAAAGAACAGCCAAGGGACTTCTGAGATTGGATGGATCTGAGATTCTGGAGCACTGGGCGGTAATGCTGTCTAGGGGTGGGTGTAGGAGAAGGGGTATTGAAAAAAGCAAGACACTTAGGGACATAGAAGGACAAGAAAGACAGAAAACACACCATCCTTTTGATCCTCATTTTCACCTTGAGCCAAGAATTGTTTTTGTTAGGAAGAGATTCTTCAAGTCTTCAAACTGAATATGCAAACATCAAGATTAGATTCGTACCTTTCAATTAGAACAAGACATTACCTTTCCTGTAATTCAAGATTTTGCTAAAATAGAATAGCCTTTGATTTTCTAAATCCTTGTTTCCTTAAAATGCACCAATTTCCATCTGTGCTTGGAGGCAGAAAGATTCCAACTTAAAATGAAAACTCAATGATCAAGGTAGCCTTTTTCTCAGCTGAATCTTACACACACCATGTTGTCAAAGGCTCCTTGTACCAGATTAGCAGAATTCCCCTATTTTACCAATTTACATAATTTTTCTTCAGCCCTCTAAAAGAACACTTCAGGATTTTCAAATTTCCTTCTGGCACGTTACACAGTAAGAAAGGCTACATGCCCCCCACTCACCGAGGCTCTCGTGTGCCTAGGAGAAAATGTTTATGGACAATTTAGCCTGAAGCAAATCTGCCATCAGCATTTTTATAAACCTCAGAGAAAGAAGAAACAAAAACTGTTGAAATGTGAAAATAATTAGAGAAGAGACTTTCCCAGGGAACAAACATGGCCCACAGTGTACAGAGGGAAGAACAAACAAACTTTGGGGAGGTTATGGAGCTGTAAAATCCTTGTTTACTTCTGAAGAACGAAACAAAGTTGGAGGAAAGCCACCGGCTCTGCACAATAATAAATCAAGTTCCAGCCAGTGGGGAAGGAGGAGTTAGACTATAAATCCAGGGTCCAAAACAAAGCAACATTCCAGCAGTCCCTGGCAGCATGTGAAGCTGTACCGTTTGATTTCTGCAGAGATCTGGATCCGGCCCAGTGTCACCGTCTTCCAGAAGTCAGAATGCCCTGTGTACTCCTCGGAGTGATCACCATGTCAGAAGGGCATTTGGTTTGGGTTAAAACTGCTGAAATCAAGTCCTAGAGTTGTTTGACTTTCAAAAGAAAGGGAAAAATTATGAAAACACCCTAGTTCCCTCTTCTCAAGCTGAACTTCCCACAGCAGTTTCAGCAGCGACCAACACCCCCAGGAGCTCACTCAGGTGCAGCCAGGGCCGGCCCAGGAAGGCCAGGAGGAAATTCCCACACACTGCCCATTTGGGAAGGGGAGCTCCCAGGCTTCTTCGCACCCAGGCTTGGGGTAAATCTGCCTGTAAAAGGTCACAACTGCACGGTCTCCTAGCTAAGGGACTTTTCTCCAAGCTAACACCTCAGGTTTCTGGGAGAGGGAGGTCCTGTTTCCTGTTCTGTTAATCTCCTAGAAAGGACACTAAAAGTAGCCCAGAAGGCCAGGCCTTTTAACTTGACACAAGCACCAGGTGCGAAGCTGCCGCTTTCCCATTTGGTTAATAGACTGGTAACTTTCATGGCCTTGGACCTTCAGACTTTTTAAATGGAAATGAGAGCAAAGAAATTTAATTCACTGAATATTGATCAAATGCCTACTAGAAGCCACGCTAAGCCCTTTAAAATGCATCATCTTGTCAAATCCTCACAAATCAGTGAGATAAACATCATCATCCTGTTTTACAGAGGAGAAAACTGAGGCTGAGAAAGTTCACATCACGGGTCCAAGAGTACACAGCCAGTGGTGTGAATTGGATGCAAACTTAGGTCTGTCTCTAGTTTCGTTTTTCTTAACCACAAAGCTCTATTATTCTGATAACACAGGGTCCCTGCTTGTAGGAACTGTAGCTAACTAGTTAAAGAAGAGGAGATAAAATTTTACTAAAGTTAAGCTTCATGAAGAGCTGGGTGACAATAATAACAAGTAACAATATTGCTATTAAACTACCTATTCTTGAGCATTTACTATGTCTAGGCTAAGCACTTTACATACATCATCTGAACCACCCCACAAAAGTACCCTTTGAGGAAGATGGTATCTCCACTTTATAGGTGAGTTAACTGAGTCAGAGTGGTGAGGAGTTGCCCTAATGTCAGCTCGTCGGTAAGTGACACAACAGTCTCAGGGTGACAGCTAGGTTCCACCAGTGGTGCAAAGACTGGTTTTGAGGTAGAACTTCAGGGTCTTGATGGTCTCTACAGAATATCACCTGTAGGTAGAATTTTTTTTTTTAAAGGCTAAATGTATAATTTTGCACTAAGTTAGATGCCACCTTAACTGATTTCTGGTACAGGCAAGGACCAAAGGCCTAAGTGTAAATATGAGAATGAAATTAATAAAACTATCCCTTTGACTCCATTCCCTTCCTGTAATAGGCACAGAGGGCCTTTACTTCCTCAGTGGATTGCATCAGTCCAGTGCTTGCGTTGCATGGGAGCGGGGCTGGAAGCCACCCCCACCACCTGGCCACGCTGTGTTGTCACTCTTTGATATTAAGATAAAAGCAGCTGCCCTTTATGAGCATCTCTATATGACAGATAAGTTATTATCCTATTTTCTAGATGAGGAAATTCTGGCTCAAAGAGGTTAAGTGATTCGCCCAAGCTGAAATAGACGGGTGATGAAACAACAGGGATACACACTCAAGTCTTTTGATATTTTCTGAAGGGCTATTTCAAGCACCCCACATTAGTTCCACCCCTCATTCTTATTTCATTTCTTATTCCTTTCTTTCACTTGCTATATTAGCTTCCTGTTGCTGCTTTAGCAAATTATTACAATCTTCATGGCTTAAAGCTACACACGTTGATTCTCTTGTAGTTCTGGAGGCCAGACGTTGGAAATCAGTATCCCTGGGCTGAACTCAAGGTGTTGGCAGGACACAATCCCTCTGGAGGCTCTAGAAGAGTCCATTTCCTTGCCTTTTCCCATGTCCTCAGTTGCATCCCTTGTATTCCTTGGCCTAAGGCCCCTTCTCCATCTTCGCAGCCAGTAGTGTAGCATGGTCTCTCTCTGATTCTGCCTCCCTCTTCTCCCAACACCCGGTGTTTTCTTCTGTTGTAGTCAAAGCTCCTCCTCTGGTTCCATCCACACGTTGCCTCTTGTCCTTCCTTTCAGGCTCTGTCAAAACTCCCTCCGCCCCTCCTATAATGACACTGGTGATTACATGTAGGGTCCATCAGGATCGTCCAAAATAATCTCCCCAACTCAAGATCCTTAACTTAATTACACCTTCTTCCATGTCAGTGTATTGACAGCTTCTAGAAATTAGGACCTGATACTTCTGGGAGACGTATTTTCAGCCTACTGTGCTTGCTTTCCCCCTGAAAAGTGCACTTTGCATTATTTTTCTAGGGTTGACTTTGGTCATCCACACTCTCTTGCCTGATGTCCTTGGTGACCATGGACACTAACACATTTATCTGTTTCCAGGTATCCAACTTCGTGTGCCAGTTGCCTCATAAGAGCACCCAGTCCATGATGCTCCCTTCTTTATGCAGTTATGAGAATGACTGACACTAGGTAATGCTTGGTTGAAAGTAAAGTGCAAGAAATTAAGCTCATAAAAAGGAAAAAATGGTACGTTTGGGAAGCTGATGACCTAATTGAGGCAGAGTCACACACCTGTGAAAAACTGCCTGGTAATGCCACGGACTGTCCACTAAATGTCAAGTCATGGCGGGCAGTGGGAATTTGAAAGAGAAAAGGTGACTGTGATGAGGAGAAGTCATGAAAGCCTTTCTGGAAGGGCTGCAGACTGCAATAAGATTTGAACATCAGCTAAGATTTGCAAGACAATAAAGGAGCTACCATATTTGAGCATTTTCTAAGTCTTTTATATTTGCCATCTCATTTATGCCTTGCCACAACCTGGGGTGGTGGGTATTATATGTTAACTAATGAGGAGACTGAGGTTTGATCAGCGAGATTATGTCCTTTTCTCAGCTGAGTGGATGGCAGTGTTGAGGTCTGACCACCTGCCTGGAGCCTGTGCACCTTATGCACTCTGACACCCTCAGCCTGCAGCTCCGGCCTCAGGGATGAGTCGTGGTCATGGTCATGGGGACCAGAGGGCCTCAGGAACACAGCGCCTACATCGCAGTAGGCGGAGGAGCAAAAACCACAGCCCTGTACTGCCTGGACAGCAGAGGTTGCACGCTAGCAGCCCGCAGCCTGTCTCAGGCTCGCAGATGTATTTTTGGAAGGGCCCAAGCTATGTTTAAAGGAGATCTAAACCCCACAGCTTCATGTAAAGAATAGCCACATCAGCTTGGTGATGGGGACAGATTTTCATTCCTGCCGGGCAAAATTCAACTGGCATTAGGAAAGACAGAAGTTCACCACTTTAATCTCCAGACTTGTAGAGGCATATGAGTTTGAGAGTCCTGGTAAAACAGTATCTTTCAACATTTTTCAGGCAGGCTCCCATTTTGAAAAACAAAATCAGACGTCCTCTACCTTCGGTGTTAATTACAATTTCTAAGTAACGTCAATATGCTGGCTGAAAACAAATCAAAGCACAACTGTGTTTTCAAGGAAGCCCTCCACATATGCTTCCTCACACTGCTGTCTCAGCATCACTGGTACGACTCTATCTGAGATTAAGGATACTTCTTGTCAGATGCTTACTGCTTTAGTGTACAAAGCATTTTCATATCCTTAGTTCTTATTATCCTCAGAAAAAAAAAATGGTACAAGTTAATGGTTACTATTCCTGCATGCAGATGAGAGAATTCCTTAAAATGGCAAAAGGACCTATTGGAAAGAGCACTCGTGTTGAGTTCAAGCTCTTGTAAGGTCTCCGTCTGGGGCTTCCTTGTCCTGAACCTTGATCTCTATATCATGAGGGGCTTGTCAGATAAGATGGTTTGTATGGACCCATCGACTGAGATTCTATGAAGGAAGAAGAGAATTTTACAATTCTAAACACATTCACTATTCTTTGCAATGGCTTAAAATTGCCCAGATTTAAAATAAACTGTGAATCTCAGTGGGAGGATTGGAAGTTTTAGCATCCACGTTGCTCTTCGGCACCAGGCCCATCCTGTGCCTCTGTGAGCCCAGAAGGCCCTGCTGGGTGTTCTCACAGCCAGTCAGATTTTTAAAAGCCCACTGTGAAAATCTAGATCAGTCTTTTGAGGAAAGCAAGGCTCAGAGAGGTTCAGTATCTTGTGTGAGGACACATAGCTGGTGAGTGACGGTGAACCAGAGTTCAGGGCCCCAAGCCCCCAGGACAACAGTCTGTGGAGAGGTGTTCCAGGCAAGAGCATTTTTATTTTCTCAAGTTCTGATGGCTCTCGGGGTTGAACGTGAAGTAAATTCAGATCTGGCCTTGAGGTAGGGCTCCTTTATGTCAGATTCAAGCACCACTTATCCCTGGGTCTAAGGTCTCTGCTTTAAACGTATACATAAGAACTGACGGTGTCACAAGGCAAGGCTGTGGAAATATCTGAGCCAATGCAGGTACTTGTCTGGGTCTCAAACAAATGCTCTGTGATTGGCTGATGGGGCCTAACAGGTGGTAGTCTGCTCACCTGGCCAGGTGGTAGCGCCCACGAGACAGCCACGGGCCTGTGGATGGAGCACTGCCTGGCAGTATCCTGAGTTCTGTGCTCCCCAAGTTCATCCCCATCTTACCCACTGCCCTGCAGAATATCCTCCACCCCTCTCTCTACTTTGGTTTCCTCATTTGGAAAATGGGAAGACAATGCTCATTTCCAGCACAATTCTCAAGTTTGCAGTAAGCCTGGGTTTAAATCTCAGCTCGTGTGTGATTTGGAGCATGGTATTTAATTTTCTGAGCCTCAGTTTCTTCATTTGTCTATCAAAGATGAAGATTATGTCTCCAAAGGGTTGTTGTGAAGATGCCATAAGAGTGTGAGGGTAAGGAGTCAGGCCCCTGGGATGAAGACAGCCATTTTTGTTAAAATACAAAAGAGTTTTGGGAAACAGAAAAAGCTACTGAAATTTAAGATGGGGGCATCATAACTGCCGTGTTATTATGACTATCCTTCACAGATGGGCCTGGAACGGAAGCCAAAGGCAGTGGGAGGACAGAGAGGCATGAGCGGTGAGAGCAGCTCGAGGAACTCTCAGTCCCAGGGGCATGGCACTTGGGCACAGGTGTGGAATATATCCCACTGCCTTCTCGGGCACCAAAGACACCGAAAAAACAAAAGCAACAAAAAAACAAACATACCCAAAAACGACAGCTAAAAAGCAGGCCACAGCATTTTAAACCTCCCATTGGCTTCGCCTTTCCTTCCCCAAGTATTGTTTCTGGGAAGGGCTGTTTCAGCCACAGCACTGCCAAGAAAACAGGGTGGTTTCCCTTGACCACTGGCCATGAATGTGTGCCTTTTCCTAAGCTGTGGTGCAGGAGCCCACACTGACTTAAAAAAATAATAAAATTCTTCTTTATAAGTAAGTTCTTATGTTTTTTTGCTATAGGTCTTAGAGGAATGAGTTTCTTCTTCTCTTCAACCCATTAAAGACTATGTTCCCCTCTACAGACAAACTATGTATCATGAAGTGAGAGCATTCTGGGAAATCAGCTGCCATTGTGTTTCCATTGGGAATGCCAGGGTTCTGGAACTCTTACTTAAGGATCCACTCGCTACTCTTCAACAGACACACATCCCTCCCCAGACCACCTGATCCCTACTTCCCTCAGAAGTTCTACTATACGGCCCTTACTTATTTCCCCAGAATCTGACAAGTTAAACATTTGCAAGGATTTACTGGGTGACATGGTGCAGCAGAAGAGGACAAGCTCTGGAGGCCAGAGAGCAGGGGTTGAATTTTGACTTTGTTCCTGACTAGCTGGGTGATTTTGGACAAGACTACACAGCCTTGGGCAAGGTATTCACATCTGTGTATTTGCCTCAGCTTCCCCATTTTGAAAATGGATATAATTCATAGTCTGTGGTGAGAATTAAATGAAAAAAATGCATATAAAGCCTCAAGCACACAGTAGGTTTTTAATAAGTGATAACTGTTCTCAGCATGACTAATTATCAGCAAGAGAAATTAGGCTTACTCTGCTGGGATTCTGAAGAGGATTTAATGAAGGGATAATTTATAAGGATGGAGTGGGGCTAAAGGAACCCTGTAAGGGACACTATACTGAGGCACCCAGAGACTGAGATCAGTGGGGAGCTATCACCACCCTTAGACCTGGAGGGAAAGAGGAGGACCCCGTGTCACTGGAGCCTGGTCAGAGGTGGAGATGTGGGAGAGGCAACGTGCTGGAGCTGCAGTTTTTAGAGGAACACAGCCACTGACAATGCCTGGCACAGAGCAGGAGGGAACAGGGGGAAAATATCCCAGCCTTTCCTCCTCCCACCCTCTGACGTCTTGCTGACACCTGCCACTGACCAAGAGCAGCTGGAAGACAGAGGTGGGACGGCCCCTGGTGCAATCATAGAGGCCAGCCTCCCAGGGCAGGCTGCAGACCAGAGAGTAAATCTCAGTGGGAAGAGGGTGTCAATGGTGAATCACCAGGCTGGTCAGAGAGAGGAATTCCTTGTAATTTACATATTGGCTAGTATTAACCAACCCAAACCATAAACAAAACTCCTGCAAAAATCCTATGGAGGCGATTGTAATGACATCACTTCAGGCCTTAAATCCCTACACTGGTTCCCTAGTGCCTAAGGAAATGGGCCCCCTACTCCCCAGGGATCTTCTCCCAGGCCTTCTCTACAGGCTCATCCCCTGCCTTTGTACTACTTGCACTTTCTGGAATGTCCGTGTCCTGTCCTGCTTCTCTGCTTTGTACTTGCAGTCTATTCAAAACTTCCAATGGGTGAAAAGTTGACCGGTGAAAAGTCCTCGCCAGTCCTCTGTCCCTGTCTTCTCTGCTTGGCCAGCTTCTTATCATACTCCTACACTCGGGCAGGGAGTAGCGCCTCTCAGCAATGTACCTTACCCAGCCCACTCTCAGTTCTCCTCCAGAGGCCACAGATGTTCTGAGTTAGGCTACGGAGCCAGGCTGCCCAGCTCACTATTCCTGGCTACAACATTTCCTAGCTGCATCATGCCACTTAATCTCTCTATGCTTCAGAATTATCATCTGTTAAAGGGGGCAAATGATAGTACACACCTCATATGGTTTTCCTAAGGATTAATTCAGTGTATACAACTCACTTGATTCCTTGAGCAACTCAGCAACTGGGTCTACATGTGTATTCTCAATGTCTAGTGCACACAGTAGGTGCTCAATAATTGATCGGTGAGTGAATGAAGAAGGGGGTACAGAAATGATATGAGGACTCAATGTGAATTTTTGTAGTATGGTTTGGGCTTTCATGTGAAGCACAACATAAGCCTTTTCTCAAAGATATGAAAAGCTAATGAAGTCAGATCAGAAAATTCAAACCTCTCCAGAGCAAAGCAGAGCCACCCAGCTGGGCAATTCCCCTGCAGGCCTAGATTGGGTGGGTCCTTGCCCTGGGCAGCCAGCCATTTTCTAATCTACTTGTGTGATAAAAGAAACAGATCCCCACCCTTCACACTTCCTCCTCCCAAGTTAGAAACAAGAGCAATGATCCGCATTCATGTCAGAGCCTCAGTTGTCTCTGGGGAAGGCAAACACACTTCCCCATGTCCAGGGAAAATTACCATCAGAACATTCAAGGGTGGAGGGGTGTGATCAGAGAATCCCCAGGGTATGCCTGCATGTTCATCAGCTTGTTTGGCCCAAGGAGCAGCTGTGTGCACAGGGAGGAGGGACATAGAGGCTCTGCCACAGACCCACAGCACCCGTGACACTCTTCCAGGCTCCCAGGACACCCTCCTTCCTTCCATTTATGTTCCTTCCCATCATATTCAGTTAAAATAAAATGCAAGGTCCAGCAAATCTCACCTGAACTGCTTCCTGGCTGCCTCTCTGCCCTCATTTTCCCCACTCTCAGACTTACACACCTCACTTACAGGGAAGCAGGCCTTTGAGCTGTTTCTCCAGGCAGGGAGCACACTTGCTATTTCCTTACTTAAAAGGCTCTTGCTTCAGGCATCCTCATGACTCATTCATTTATGAGCTCTTTCATTTACAGGCAATTTTTGAATTTTGGTAAAAAAGTATGCAAAATTTACAATCTTAATCATTTTAAACTGTATAACTCAGTGGCATTAAGTACATTTATGTAGTTACGTTGTTACGCATCCATCACCACTATCCATCTCCAGAACTTTCATCTTGCAAAACTGAAATGCTGTACCCATTAAACGTGAACTCCCCATACCTGCTCCCCCAGCTCCTGGAACAACCATTCTACTTTGTGCCCCTGTGAATCTGACTACTCTAGGTGCTTCATTTAAGTGGAATTACACAGTATTTGTCCTTTTGTAACTGGCTTATTTGCTTAGCATAATGTCCTCAAGCTTCATTCATATTGTAGCATGTGTCAGCATTTCCCTTCTTTTTAAGACTGAATAATATTCTATGCTGCCTATACCATGTTATCTTTATCCATTCATCTGTTAATGGACACCTGAGGTGCTTCCACCTCTTGGCTATTATGAATAATGCTGTTACGAACATGGGTATCCAAATATCTGTTTCAGTCCCTGCTTTCATTTCATTTGGTTATATACCCAGAACTGGAATTGATGAATCATATGATAATTTTATGCTTAATTTTTTGAGGAAGCACTATACTGCTTTGCACAGCAGCTGCACCAATTTACATGTGCAGTAACAGTACACAAACGTTCCAATTTCTCCACATCTTTGCCAGCACCAGTGACTTTCTGTTTTGAGTTTTGATGATGTACAAATAAAGTCAGCTCTTGCACTCCTGGAAATGAGAAGACAGCAAAATAAACCTGAACTGAGCCATACATGGAATTAAGCTCCAATGGATATTGTTTCATTTAATCCTCACAATCTCCTTACAGTGAGTAGTTATCCCATTTTAGTGACAACTCCAAGATTGAAGTTCAGTGACTTGTGTCCTGCTTATAGAGCCAATATATGTGACAGAACTGAAAATCCATGTTTCTGAGAGTCAAAAGCCTCTGCTCTTTTCTCTATGACAGTTGCTCTCAGATTTTTTTTTTAATTTAACTGAGCAGAAAAATCTAAAAATAACTTTGGGGTACCAAAAGAGTATTGCTTAGTTTTTATTTGGTGAAGCAATAATATTGGAAAGCAATTAATTTACCATAATGTAACTTCTTGCCAAGGAAGAAATTTTAATCACTTACCCTTTGGAAAAAAACACACACATGATAAAGTTTATTCAACTGAATAAACTTCGCTTTATGAAAACTCACTCCACTGTCCATACTTTTTTCACTGCCCTGTTGCAGTAGTGAGAATTGTGTCTCAAACCGTGGCCACTCTTTGTCTTCTAGCTGTCAAGTGCTCCAGCCTCTCAGGCCCTCAGCTAGGTCCTGTAGGAAATGCCAAGCCAAGTGTGAGCTGGCCTTGAGGGGAATTTAGATATGCACAGAACAGAGAGAATTGTGTCCCTTCAGGTTAGCCAGCCTGTTCTTAAAAGTGCCAAAGAGGTAGGAAGCTTTACAAAATCCTGCCGTTTCTGCCACCTTCATGACCACTCTTAAATCTCTCTCCTCCTGGCTTTCACCCATTCAGGCCCCACTTTCCAGAAGACATCACGAACTTCCATACAAGAGCCACCATAAACAAAAGGTAAAGATTGGCTGTGGATGGCAAAAGCAGTTTGTTAGATATATAAAGCAAACGTTTGTATTAATAATATATAAAAAGTCAGGAAGAGAATCAGTAAGAAGAAAAGAGAAAGGCTTAGACAATAATAACCTATTATTTCCCTGACCCCATCTCACCCAAATCTAAACAGTCCCCCACACTCAAGCAGAGAAATTGCTCTAACGTAGAGATTGGATCAGTCATGTCAGCTGTGCAGTGGGTTGTCCTCATGTGAACAGCTCAAGATTTGGGACCACACTGCCTGGTTTCCACCCTAGCTCTAGCTTTCTGACTTGGAGGAAGTTACGTAACCTCTCAGGGTTTCAATTTCTTCCTCTCCATGAGGATAGTTGCATGTACTTCATAAGTTTGTTGCTTAAAATGAATAAGTTACTACTTCTAGAATTTGCTACTTTAGGACATGCCTGGCACATGGTGAATGTTTAAGGGTTATCATCTGCAGGAAGCCCTCCAAGACCAAACTTTCTTCCTTGTTTGTCAAAGCTTTGGTACCTCTGGAAGACCCTGAGCGCCCTTTTATCATAGTATTTTACCACATTTTGAAGAATTATAAGATATTCACCATGCAGGAAAATATAGAGAATAATATAATGAACAGTCCTGTTTCTTCCATCTGCTCTTCAGATATTATCATTTGATTTTGCTTGATTCAGGCTTTTTTTAAAAAAGCAAAAAGAAAAGGTGTGGTCTCTTCGGGGCCAGTCTCCAGTCCTTTTTCTCTCACTTCCTGGACGTGGCCACTATTCTGATTTTAATGTTTCTATTCCCTTGCAAACATGTATACTTTATACATAAGCAATATGTAGTTTTGCATGTAATAAAATTTTATATCATGCTATAAATATGCTCCTGCAATTCCCTTTCTCACTCAACATTATATATTTGAGATTTATTCATGTAGGAATATGAAACTCAAGATTTTTATAGATGTCCTTTATCAGATTAAGGAAATTCCCTTTCATTCCTAATTTGAAAACCTGTCATGAATGGATGTTGCTTTTTCTGCATCTATTTTCATATATTTTCAATATAATAGAAATCACATAGTTTCTATTTAATCTGTTAATATGGTAGATTACATTCTTTGATTTTTAAATACTAAACTACGCTTGAATTCCTTGGATTAGCCCCACTTGGTTGTAAACTCCTATCCTTTTTATATACTGCTGGATTTAATTTGCTAGTATTTTGTTTAATGTTTTTGTTTGGTTTTAGTGTCAGGACCCATAAGATGAGTTAGGAATTTCTCTCTCTATTTTCTGATAAAGATTGTATATTTCTTCCTTTAGTGTTTGGTAAAATTCCCAGTGGAACCACCTGAGCCCAAATTTTTCTTTGTTGGAATGGTTTTTACTATAAACTAAACTTCTTCAATAGATATAGACTGTGTAGGCCATGTTTTTCTTAATAAGCGAGTTATGGTAGTTTGTGTTGTTTAAGGAGTTGTTATATTTCATCTAAGTTGTTGAATTTATGGATACAGAATTATTCATAGTATTTCCTAGAATCTTTTTAATATCCATGGGTTCCATAGTGATAGCCTATCTTTTGTTCCTGATGTTGGTAATTTGTGTCTTCTTTCTTTTTATCTTGTTTTTTCCTCATTCATGATAAAGTTCCAAGTTTCCCTTTCATATCATTTCCCAACCTAAGAGATTCCTTTAGCAAGCTTTTAGAACAGGTCTATTAATAACAATTTTTTTGTTGTTGTTATTTTTCCTTTACATGAAAATATTTTGCCTTTGTACCTGAAGGCTATTTCCATTGAATATAGGATTCTGGATGGACAGTTCTTCCTCACAGACCTTTTTTTCTTTTAATATATAATTTAGTTTATTATCATTAATCTACAATTACATGTGCAATATTACGGTTATTAAACTACCCCTTCATCAGGTCCCCCCCACCAACCCCATTACAGTCACTGTCCATCAGCGTAGTGAGATGCTATAGAATCACTACTTGTCTTCTCTGAGTTGTACTGCCCTCCCCGTGCCCCCCCAACATTACATCTGCTAATCGTAATGCCCCTTTTTCCCTCTTATCCCTCCCTTCCCGCCCATTTTCCCCAGTCCCTTTCCCTTTGGTAACTATTAGTCCGTTCTTGGGTTCTGTGAGTCTGCTGCTGTTTTGTTCCTTCATTATTTTTTCTTTGTTCTTATACTCCACATATGAGTGAAATCATTTGATACTTGTCTTTTTCGGCTTGGCTTATTTCACTGAGCATAATACCCTCTAGCTCCATCCATGTTGTTGCAAATGGTAGGATTTGTTTTCTTCTTATGGCTGAATAATATTCCATTGTGTATATGTACCACATCTTCTTTATCCATTCATCTACTGATGGACACTTAGGTTGCTTCCATTTCTTGGCTATTGTAAATAGTGCTGCAATAAACATAGGGGTGCATCTGTCCTTTTCAAATTGGGCTGCTGCATTCTTAGGGTAAATTCCTAGGAGTGGAATTCCTGGGTCAAATGGTATTTCTATTTTGAGTTTTTTGAGGAACCTCCATACTGCTTTGCACAATGGTTGAACTAATTTGCAGTCCCACCAGCAGTGTAGGAGGGTTCCCTTTTCTCCACATCCTCGCCAACATTTGTTGTTGTTTGTGTTTTGGATGTTGGCCATCCTCACTGGTGTGAGGTGATATCTCATTGTGGTTTTAATCTGCATTTCTCTGATGATTAGCGATGTGGAGCATCTTTTCATGTGCCTGTTGGCCATCTGAATTTCTTCTTTGGAGAAGTGTCTATTCATGTCCTCTGCCCATTTCTTAATTGGATTATTTGCTTTCTGTTTGTTAAGGTGCATGAGTTCTTTATATATTTTGGATGTCAACCCTTTATCAGATACGTTTTTTATGAATATATTCTCCCATACTGTAGGATGTCTTTTTGTTCTACTGATGGTGTCCTTTGCTGTACAGAAGCTTTTCAGCTTGATATAGTCCCACTTGTTCATTTTTGCTTTTGTTTCCCTTGCCCGGGGAGATATGTTCATGAAGAAGTCGCTCATGTTTATGTCCAAGAGATTTTTGCCTATGTTTTTTTCTAAGAGTTTTATGGTTTCATGACTTACATTCAGGTCTTTGATCCACCTTGAGTTTACCTTTGTGTATGGGGCTAGACAGTAGTCCAGTTTCATTCTCTTACATGTAGCTGTCCAGTTTTTCCAACACCAGCTGCTGAAGAGGCTGTCATCTCCCCATTGTATATCCAAGGCTCCTTTATCAAATATTAATTGACTGTATATGTTTGGGTTAATGGTTGGATTTTCTATTCTGTTCCACTGGTCTGTGGGTCTGTTTTTGTGCCAATACCAAATTGTCTTGATTACTGTGGCTTTGTAGTAGAGCTTGAAGTCAGGGAGTGTAATTCCCCTGTTTTATTCCTCCTTCTCAGGATTGCTTTGGCTATTCGGGGTCTTTTGTGGTTCCATATGAATTTTAGAATTATTTGTTCCAGTTCATTGAAGAAGGCTGTTGGTAGTTTGATAGGGATTGCATTGAATCTGTAGATTGCTTTAGGTAGTTTAGCCATTTTGACAATATTTATTCTTCCTAGCCAAAAGCATGGGATGAATTTCCATTTGTTAGTGTCCTCTTTAATTTCTCTTAGGAGTGTCTTGTAGTTTTCAGAGTACAGATCTTTCACTTCCTTCGTTAGGTTTATTCCTAGGTATTTTATTCTCTTTGATGCAATTGTGAATGGAATTGTTTTTCTGATTTCTCTTTCTGTTAGTTCATCATTAGTGTATAGGAAAGCAACAGATTTCTGTGTGTTAATTTTGTATCCTGCAACTTTGCTGAATTCAGATATTAGTTCTAGTAGTTTTGGAGTGGAGTCTTTAGGGTTTTTTATGTACAGTATCATGTCATCTGCAAATAGTGACAATTTGACTTCTTCTTTACCAATCTGGATGCCTTGTATGTCTTTGTTTTGTCTGATTGCTGTGGCTAGGACCTCCAGTACTATGTTGAATAACAGTGGAGAGAGTGGGCATCCCTGTCTTGTTCCCGATCTTAGATGAAAAGCTTTCAGTGTCTCGCCGTTAAGTATGATGTTAGCTGTGGGTTTGTCATATATAGCCTTTATGATGTTGAGGTACTTGCCCTCTATACCCATTTTGTTGAGAGTTTTAATCAGGAATGGATGCTGAATTTTGTCAAATGCTTTTTCAGCATCTATGGAGATGATCATGTGGTTTTTGTTCTTCTTTTTGTTGATGTGGTGGATGATGTTGATGGATTTTCGAATGTTGTACCATCCTTGCATCCCTGGGATGAATCCCACTTGATCATGGTGTATGATCCTCTTGATGTATTTTTGAATTCGGTTTGCTAATATTTTGTTGAGTATTTTTGCATCTACATTCATCAGGGATATTGATCTGTAATTTTCTTTTTTGGTGAGGTCTTTGCCGGTTTTGGTATTAGAGTGATGCTGGCTTCATAGAATGAGTTTGGAAGTATTCCCTCCTCTTCTATTTTTTGGAAAACTTTAAGGAGAATCGGTGTTATTTCTTCTCTATATGTCTGGTAGAATTCAGAGGTGAATCCATCAGGCCCAGGGGTTTTGTTCTTGGGTAGTTTTTTGATTACCAATTCGATTTCGTCACTGGTGATTGGTCTGTTTAGTTTTTCTGTTTCTTGCTTGGTCAGTCTTGGAAGGTTGTATTTTTCTAAGAAGTTGTCCATTTCTTCTATGTTTTCCAGCTTGTTAGCATATAGATTCTCATAATATTCTCTTATGATTCTTTGTATTTCTGTGGGGTCCGTCGTGATTTTTCCTTTCTCATTTCTGATTGTGTTTATGTGTGTAGATTCTCTTTTTCTCTTAATGAGTCTGGCTAGGGGTTTATCTATTTGGTTTATTTTTTCAAAGAACCGGCTCTTGGTTTCATTGATTTTTTTCTATTGTTTTATTCTTCTCAATTTTATTTATTTCTTCTCTAATCTTTATTATGTCCCTCCTTCTGGTGACTTTGGGCCTCATTTGTTCTTCTTTTTCCAATTTCAGTAATTGTGTCTTTAGACTATTCATTTGGGAATGTTCGCCCTTCTTTAAATAGGCCTGGATTGCAATATACTTTCCTCTTAGAACTGCCTTTGCTGCTTCCCACAGAAGTTGTGGCTTTGTGTTCTTGTTGTCATTAGGCTCCATATATTCTTTGATTTCTGTTTTGATTTGGTCGTTAACCCATTGATTAATTAGGAGAGTGTTGTTAAGTCTCCATGTATTTGTGAGTCTTTTCGATTTCTTTGTAAAATTTATTTCTAGTTTTATACCTTGGTGATCTGAGTAGTTGGTTGGTAGGATTTCAATATTTTTGAAATTACTGAGGTTCTTTTTGTGGCCTAGTATGTGGTCTATTCTGGAAAATGTTCCATGTGCACTTGAGAAGAATGTGTATCCTGTTGCTTTTGGGTGTAGAGTTCTGTAGATGTCTGTTAGGTCCATCTGTTCTAGTGTGTTGTTCAGTGCCTCTGTGTCTTTACTTATTTTCTGTCTGGTTGATCTGTCCTCTGGAGTGAGTGGTGTGTTGAAGTCTCCTAAGATGAATGCATTGCTGTCTATTTCCTCCTTTAATTCTGTTAGTATTTGTCTCACATATGCTGGCGCTCCTGTGTTGGGTGCATATATATTTATAATGGTTATATCTTCTTGTTGGACTGACCCCTTTATCATTATGTAATGTCCTTCTTTATCTTTTGCTACTTTCTTCGTTTTGAAGTCTATTTTGTCTGATACAAGTACTGCAACACCTGCTTTTTTCTCTTTGTTGTTTGCATGAAATATCTTTTTCCATCCCTTCACTTTTAGTCTGTGTATATCTTTGGATTTGAGGTGAGTTTCTTGTAGGCAGCATATAGATGGGTCTTGCTTTTTTATCCATTCTGTTACTCTGTGTCTTTTGATTGGTGCATTCAGTCCATTTACATTCAGGGTGATTATTGATAGATATGTACTTATTGCCATTGCTGGCTTTAGATTCGTGGTTACCAAGGGTTCAAGGGTTGCTTCTTTACTATCTAACAATCTAACTTAACTTTCTTGTTAAGTTATTGTAAACAGTCTGATGTTTCTTTATTTCTCTCCCTTCTTATTCCTCCTCCTCCATTCTTTCTATAATAGGTGTTTTATTCTTTGCCTTTAGTTAGTATTTGGATGGTCTGCTTTCTTTGCTATGATTTTAGTTTCTCTGGTGACATCTTTTTAGCCTTAGGTGTGCTTCCATCTAGAGCAGTCCATTTAAGATATCCTGTAGTGGTGGTTTATGAGAGGCAAACTCTCTCAACTTTCGTTTGTCTGGAAATTGTTTAATCCCTCCATCATATTTAAATGATAATCGTGCTGGATACAATATTCTTGGTTCGAGGCCCTTCTGTTTCATAACGTTAAATATATCATGCCATTCTCTTCTGGCCTGTAAGGTTTCTGTTGAGAAGTCTGATGATAGTCTGATGGGTTTTCCTTTGTAGGTGATCTTTTTTCTCTCTCTAGCTGCCTTTAATACCCTGTCTTTATCTTTGATCTTTGCCATCTTAGTTATTATGTGTCTTGGTGTTGTCTTCCTTGGGTCCCTTGTGTTGGGAGATCTATGAGCTTCGGTGGACTGCGAGACTACTTCCTTCCCCAGCGAGGGAAAGTTTTCAGCAATTATTTCTTCAAAGACACTTTCTATCCCTTTTTCTCTCTCTTCTTCCTCTGGTACTCCTATAATGCGAATATTGTTCCGTTTGGATTGGTCACACAGTTCTCTTAATATTCTTTCATTCCTAGAAATCTTTTTATCTCTCTCTGCCTCAGCTGCTCTGTATTCCTGTTCTCTGATTTCTATTCCATTAACAGTTTCTTGCATCTCATCCATTCTGCTGTTAAGCCCGTTGATCGCTTGTCTGATTTCTGTATTGTCTTTCCTCAGTTCCCTCACTTCCTCCCTCAGCTCTTGCACATTTCTCTGTACGTCCATCAACATGGTTATGACTTTTATTCTGAATTCTTTTTCAGGAAGACTGTGCATTTCCATCCCTTCAGACTCCCTCTCTGGGGTTGTCTGGTTGATTTTGGTCTGAACCATATTACTCTGTCTTTTCATGGCTTTAGAATTGGTCACTGGTAGTTGCCACGTATGTCAGCTGGGCTCTTTAAGACTTTAAAAAGAGAAGAAAAAAAAAGAAGAAAAAAAGAAAAGAAAGAAAGAAAGAAAAAGAAAAAAGGAAAGAAAAGAAAAAACAAAAAACAAAACAAAACAGAAAAAACAAAAAAAAAACACCCACCAGACGTAGATTCTGTGGGAATGCTGTAGGTGGCGCTATTGCCCCACAATTCCGCAGCCGTGGTGCGCCACTCCGCAGGGCCCTTTATCGCTCTGGCAGGGGTGGGAACGAATCGGAGGCTGTTGATCTCAGTGAGAAGTGTAAGTATGGCTCCGCTTTCTCAGTCCCCAGCTAAGGCATCTGAAACTCCCCTGCACTCCCAGCCTGCTGGGCTGAGTGTGCTGGGGCATTCCGGCTCTTTCGCTGGGCTCCTGTCTCTTTAAGACCGCTGAAGAAAGCACGCGCTTTTTTTTTTCCTTCCCGGGAGCCGGCTGCGAGCACCCTGGCGCGTCCCTGCTCAGATCCTGCCCATCTGTCTCTCCAATCTCCGCTGCACTGTGCAATGTGGGTCAGCGCTCCCCGCGCAGATCACCGGGGCTGGCTACTTCGCGGGGTGCACTTCCACTCCCTCCCTGCTTTGAATCCTCTCCTCCCGCCAGTACGCTGGGGTGGGGAAGGGCTCGGGTCCCGCCGGGTCGCAGCTCCGTATCTTACCCGCCTCTTGGGGTGCTGAGTCCTCTCGGGTGTAGCTGCACGCTGTGCGCTTTCCTGTGTATTCTCGTCTCTCTTTTAGGAATAGATGTATTTGCTGTGTTTTTGTAGATTAATATAGTGTTGGGAGGAGATTTCTGCCGCCCTGCTCACTCCGCCATCTTCCCGGAAGTCTTCCTCCCAGACCTTTAAAAATTTTGTTTCACTGTCTTCTAGTCTCCATGGTTTCTGATGAGAAATATGCAGTCATCGTTTCCTAAATTTCTCTGGTTACTTTCAAGATGTTTTTGTTTTATTTGGTTTGACATGATGTATCTGGTATGTTCTACATTGAATTTATCTTTTTTGGGGTTCACTGAGCTTTCTGAATTTGTAAATATATCATGTCTTTTATCAAATTTCGGAATTTTTCAGCCTTTATTTCTTCAAATATTTTTCAGCTACTAATTTCTTTTTCCTCTCCTCTGGGCCTCCAATGACATGTATATTCTTTTGATATTGTTCTACTGTCTGTGAAAATGTTCTCTTTTTTCTTGATTATTTTTCTCTGTGTTTTCCAGATTTGATAACTTTTATTACTCTATCTCAATAGTCAGGAAACTACAGTTCACAAGACAAATCCAGCTACCTGTTTTGGTAAATAAAGATTTATTGGAAAACAACCATGTCCATTCATTTCCATATTTTTTTTTAATGATGAAAATGAACATTTATTTCGAATGAGGAAGAAATCACAAATGATAAAATTTTAAAGTTTAAAAACAACATAAACATGACAAAAATTTTAAAGCCCAATATTTATATTAATTAATTTCCTGCCACTCTTTTGTTTTCCCTAGAGTTTTTTTTATTAAGGTATTATTGATATACACTCTTATGAAGGTTTCACATGAAAAAACAATGCGGTTACTACATTTACCCATATTATCAAGTCCCCACCCATACCCCAATGCAGTTACAGTCCTTCAATGTAGTAAGATGCCACAGATTCACTATTTGCCTTCTCTGTGCTACACTGTTTCCCCTTGACCCTCCACACCATGTGTACTAAACATAATACCCCTCAATCCCCTTCTCCCACCCTCCCCACCTGCCCTCCCACAATCCTCCCCTTTGGTAACCACTAGTTCCTTCTTGGAGTCTCTGAGTCTGCTGCTATTTTGTTCCTTCAGTTTTGCTTCATTGTTATACTCCACAAATGAGGGAAATCAGTTGGCACTTGTCTTTCCCCACCTGGCTTATTTCACTGAGCATAATATCCTCCAGCTCCATCCATGTTGTTACAAATGGTATAATTTGTTTCTTTCTTATGGCTGAATAGTATTCCATTGTGTATATGTACCACCTCTCCTTTATCCATTCATCTACTGACGGACACTTAGGTTGCTTCCCTATCTTGGCTATTGTAAAAAGTGCTGGGATAAACATAGGGGTGCATATGTCTTTTTGAATCTGAGAAGTTGTATTCTTTAGGTAAATTCCAAGGACTGGGAATCCTGGGTCAAATGGTATTTGTATTTTTAGTTTTTTGAGGAACCTCCATATTGCTTTCCACAATGGTTGAACTAGCTTACATTTCCACCAGCAGTGTAGGAGGGTTCCCCTTTCTCCGCATTTGTTGTTCTTAGTCTTTTGGATGCTAGCCATCCTTACTGGTGTGAGGTGATATCTCATTGTGGTTTTAATTTGCATTTCCCTGATCATTAGTGATGTGGAGCATCTTTTCATGTGTCTGTTTGCCATCTGAATTTCTTCTTTGGAGAAGTGTCTCTTCATATCGTCTGCCTATTTTTTAATTGGGTTATTTGTTTTTTGGGTGTGAGGTGTGTAAGTTCTTTATATATTTTGGATGTTAACCCCTTGTCGGATATGTCATTTACAAATATATTCTCCCATACTGTAGGATGCCTTTTTGTTCTGTTGATGGTGTCCTTTGCTGTACAGAAACTTTTAGTTTGATGTAGTCCCATGAGTTCATTTTTGCTTTTGTTTCCCTTGCTCAAGGAGATGCGTTCAGGAAGAAGTTGCTCATGCTTATATTCAGGAGATTTTTGCCTATGTTGTCTTCTAAGACTTTTATGGTTTCATGACTTACGTTCAGGTCTTTGAACCATTTGAGTTTACTTTTGTGTATGGGGTTAAACAATAATCTGGTTTCATTCTCTTGCATGTGGCTGTCCAGTTTTGCCAACACCAGCTGTTGAAGAGGCTGTCATTTCCCCATTGTATGTCCATGGCTCCTTTATCATATATTAATTGACCATATATGTTTGGGTGTATATCAGGGCTCTCTAGTCTGTTCCATTGGTCTATGGGTCTGTTCTTGTGCCAATACCAAATTGTCTTAATTACTGTGGCTTTCTAGTAGAGCTTGAAGTTGGGGAGCATAATCCCCCCAGCTTTATTCTTCCTTCTCAGGGTTGCTTTGGCTATTCAGGGTCTTTTGTGGTTCCATATGAATTTTAGAACAATTTTCTCTAGTTCATTAAGAATGCTGTTGGTATTTTGATAGGAATTGCATTGAATCTGTAGATTGCTTTGGGCAGGATGGCCATTTTGGCAATATTAATTATTCCTACCCATGAGCAAAGGATGTGTTTCCATTTATTGGTATCTTCTTTAATTTCTCTCGTGAGTGTCTTGTAGTTTTCAGAGTATAGGTCTTTTACGTCCTTGGTTAGGTTTATTCCTAAGTATTTGATTCTTTTTGATGCAACTATGAATGGAATTGTTTTCCTGATTTCTCTCTCTGCTAGTTCATTGTTAGTGTATAGGAGTGCCACAGATTTCTGCATATTAACTTTGTATCCCGCAACTTTCCTGAATTCTGATATTAGATCCAGTAGATTTGGAGTGGATTCTTTAGGGTTTTTTATGTACAATATCATGTTGTCTGCAAACAGGGACAGTTTAACTCCTTCCTTGCCAATTTGGATGCATTTTATTTCTTTGTGTTGTCTGATTGCCATGGCTAGGACCTCCAGTACTACGTTGAATAGAAATGGGGAGAGTGGGGATCCTTGTCTTGTTCCTGATCTTAAAGAAAAAGCTTTCAGCTTCTCACTGTTAAGTATAATGTTGTAGTGGGTTTGTCATATATGGCCTTTATTATGTTGAGGTTCTTGCCCTCTATACCCATTTTGTTGAGAGTTTTTATCATGAATGGATGTTGAATTTTGTCAAATGCTGTTTCAGCATCTATGGAGATGATGATGTGGTTTTTGTCCTTCTTTTTGTTGATGTGGTGGATGATGTTGATGGGTTTTCGAATGCTGTACCATCCTTGCGTCCCTGGAAAAAATCCCACTTGATCATGATGGATGATCCTTTTGATGTATTTTTTAATTTGGTTTGCTAATATTTTGTTGAGTATTTTTGCATCTATGTTCATCAGGGATATTGGTCTGTAATTTTCTTTTTTGTGGTGTCTTTGCCTGGTTTGGGTATTAGAGTGATGCTGGCCTCATAGAATGAGTTTGGAAGTATTCCGTCTTGTTCTCCTCCTTGGAAACCTTTAAGGAGGATGGGTATTAGGTCTTCACTAAATGTCTGATAAAATTCAGAGGTGAATCCGTCTGGTCCAGGAGTTTTGTTCTAGGTAGTTTTTTGATTACCAGTTCAATTTCATTGCTGGTAATTGGTCTGTTCCCATTTTCTGTTTCTTTCTGGGTCAGCCTTGGAAGTTTGTATTTTTCTAGAAAGTTTTCCATTTCTTCTAGGTTATCCAGTTTGTTAGCATATAATTTTTCATAGTATTCTCTCATAGTTCTTTGTATTTCTGTGGTGTCCGTAGTGATTTTTCCTTTCTCAGTTCTGATTCTGTTTATGTGAGTAGACTTTCTTTTTTCCTTGATAAGTCTGGCTAGGGGTTTATCTGTTTTGTTTATTTTCTCGAAGAACCAGCTCTTGCTTTCATTGATCCTTTCTATTGTTTTATTCTTCTCGATTTTATTTATTTATGTTCTAATCTTTATTATGTCCCTCCTTCTACAGACTTTGGGTCTCATTTGTTCTTCTCTTTCTAGTTTCGATAATTGTGAGTTTAGACTGCTCATATGGGATTGTTCTTCTTTCCTGAGGTAGGCCTGTATTGCAAAATATTTCCCTCTTAGCATGGCCTTCCTGCGTCCTACAGATTTTGCGGTGTTGAATTTTTGTTGTCATTTGTCTCCATATATTGCTTGATCTCTGTTTTTATTTGGTCATTGATCCTTTGGTTATTTAGGAGCATGTTGCAAATCCTCCATGTCTTTGTGGGATTTTTCATTTTCTTTGCGTAATTTCTAGTTTCATACCTTTGTGGTCTGAGAAACTGGTTGGTACAATTCCAATCTTTTTGAATTTACTGAGGCTCTTTTGTGGCCTAGTATATGGTCTATTCTTGAAAATGTTCCATGTGCACTTGAGAAGAATGTGCATTCTGCTGCTTTTGGGTGTAGAGTTCTGTAGATGTCTGTTAGGTCCATCTGTTCTAATGTGTTGTTCAATGCCTCTGTCTCCTTACTTATTTTCTGTCTGGTTGATCTGTCCTTTGGAGTGAGTGGTGTGTTGAAGTCTCCTAGAATGAATGCATTGCATTCTATTTCTCCTTTTAATTCTGTTAGTATTTATTTCACATATGTAGGTGCTCCTGTGTTGGGTACATAGATATTTATAATGGTTATATCTTCTTGTTCGATTGACCCTTTTATCATTATGTAATGTCCTTCTTTGTGTCTTGTCACTTTCTTTGTTTTGAAGTCTATTTTGTCTGAGGCATGTAGTGCATCTCCAGCTTTTTTGTCCCCATTAGTTGCATGAAATGTCTTTTTCCATCCCTTCACTTTTAGTCTGTGTATGTCTTTGGGTTTAAAGTGTGTCTCTTGTAGTCCACATATAGATGGGTCTTGTTTTTTTATCCATTCAGTGACTCTATGTCTTTTGATTGGTGCATTCAGTCCATTTACATTTAGGGTGATTATGGGTGGGTATGTACTTATTGGCATTGCAGGCTTTCGATTCGTGGTTACCCAAGGTTCAAGGTTAACTTCCTTACTATCTAAGAATCTAACTTAACTCACTTAATATGCTATTACAAACACAATCTAAAGGTTCTTTTTTTTTCTCCTCCTTTTTCTTCCTCCTCCATTCTTTATATATTAGGTATCATATTCTGTACTCTTTGTCTATCCCTTGTTTGACTTTGGGGATAGTTAATTTTGCATTTGCTTAGTAATTAGCTGTTCTGCTTTCTTTACTGTGGTTTTATTACCTCTGGTGACAGCTATTAAATCTTAGGAACCCTTCCATCTATAGCGGTCCCTCCAAAATACACTGTGGAGTTGGTTTGTGGGAGGTAAATTCTCTCAGCTTTTGCTTATCTGGTAATTGTTTAATCTCTCCTTCAAATTTAAATGATAATCTTGCTGGATAAAGTAATCTTGGTTCAAGGCCCTTCTGCTTCATTGCATTGAATACATCATGCCACTCCCTTCTCAGCCTGTAAGGTTTCTGTTGAGAAGTCTGTTGATAGCCTGATGGGCTTTCCTTTGTATGTGATCTTATTTCTCTCTCTGGCTGCTTTTATAGGCTGTCCTTATCCTTGATCTTTGCCATTTTAATTACTATATGTCTTGCTTGATGTTGTCTTCCTTGGGTCCCTTGTGTTGGGAGATCTGCGCACCTCCATGGCCTGAGAGACTATCTCCTTCCCCAGACTGGGGAAGTTTTCAGCAATCACCTCCTCAAAGACATTTTCCATCCCTTTTTCTCTCTCTTCTTCTTCTGGTACCCCTATAATGCGAATCTTGTTCTGTTTGGATGGTCACACAGTTCTCTCAATATTCTTTCATTCTTAGAGATCCTTTTATCTCTCTGTGCCTCAATTTCTTTGTATTCCTCTTCTCTAGTTTCTATTTCATTTATCGTCTCCTCCACCATTTCCAATCTGCTTTTAATACCCTCCACTGTGCTCTTCAACGATTGGATCTCCAGCCGAAGTTCATTCCTGAGTTCTTGAGTATCTTTCCGTACCTCCATGAGCATGTTAATGATTTTTATTTTGAACTCCCTTTCAGGGAGGGTCATGAGGTCGATATCATTAAATCTTTCTCAGGAGTTGTATTAATAATTTTACTCTGAACCAGGTTCCTTTGGCGTTTCATATTTGCGTGTGGCGCCCTCTAGTGCCCAGAAGCTCTACTCTCTGGAGCTGCTCAGCCCCTGAAGCAATGTCAGGGGTCACAGAGGAGTGGTATTGGTGCCTGGGGGGAGGAAAGAGCTGTTACCTGCTTCCCGGATGCTATGCCTGTCTCCACTGCCTGAACCAGTGGGCCGAGCACCCAGGTATAAGCCTCTATGCTTTGCGTTTGTAGTTGCTGTAGAAAGATCTTCCCCCTGGCTGTGCTAACGCCAGGGTAGGGTTTGCCATTTTGCGAGCCAGGTGGGACTGGCCAGGAGAAAGGCGCAGTAGGCTGCCTATCATGGAGGAAGTTCTTGGAACTGTGTAGGCAGCCAGGGAGCTGGAGCACCTGAAGATCGTGAAAGCTCCCAACCTGCGGTGCAGAGTGCACCCGGACAATTTTGTCTACCTGTCCTTTCTCCTGAGCAATAAGCTCTGTGCCATCCTTGCCCCTTTAGCTGCCCTTTTGCTAAGGGCTTCCTTATTAGGAAGTCTCTCAGACTGCCCGCCTTTCTTTTCTCCCAGAGAAGCCAGGTATGGATCCCTGCTTTCCACAAGCAGCTGGAATCTCAGTCTCTCAAGAAATTCTGCCTGTCTTAGCTTTCCAACCCCCTAATCACGAGAGTACCATGAAAGCACCATGAAATGTAGGTTTGTGCTCCCAGAGCAGATCTCCGGAGTTAGGTATTCAGCAGTCCCAGGCCTCCACTCCCTCCCTGCTCTGTTTCTCTTCCTCCCACTGGTGAGCTGGCATTGGGGAAGGGCTTGGGTCCTGCCGGGCCACAGCTTTAGTACGTTACCCTGTTCTGTGATGTCTGCTCTTGTCTCCAGGTGTATGCAGTCTGGCACAGTCCTCTTTCCTGTTGCTCTTTCAGGAGTAGTTGTATCAGTTATATTTTCGTATTATATGCAGTTTTAGGAGGAAGCCCCTGTCTCACCTCTCATGCCACCATCTTTAATCCAAGTCCATTCATTTCCATATTATCGGTTACATATATTGTTACATATCTGTTACACATTTCCATGCTAGCTGAAGAGATGTATGAGTCTGTATGGTTAGCAACATCCATAACAGAGTCTGTATGGTTAGCAATGTCTGAAATATTTATATTTGTCCTTTTATAGAAAAATATGGCCAGTCAAGTCCCTAATCTAGTGTCAAGTTCATTGAGTATCTCCACTAAAATTGATCTCCTCCAGTAAAATTTTATTTCTGTTATTTAATATGTTTATTTGTTTACTTCTATATTTTCTGTTTATTTTTTAGCTATAAAATTTCCATTTTTTAAATAGTTTCTATTTCTTTGCTGAAAACCCCATCTTTCTATTTGTTTCCATATAGTTTGCTCTTACTTTATGGAGCATGGTATAATAACTGCTTTTAAGGCTTTGACTGATTCATTCAACATCTGGGTCAGCCTGATGTTGGTTTCCATTGATTGATTGTCTCTTCCTGTAAGAGTTCTTCATATATTCCTGGTACTTTGTCCTTTGTGTATTGAGTAATTTTGAATTATATCTTAGACATTTTAAATATTATAAGACTGTGTTCTGTTAAAAGTCTCTGAGAAATGTTGGTTTTTAATTTTTAAGCAACCAATCAATATAACTAAGTTTAGACCACAAGTCTCAACCTGCCTTATACAGGCTGTGGTTTACATGGTTTATGTGGTTTTATTGCCCATTTCGTTTTCACAGCCTCTGCTGTGCTATTAGGATCTGTCCCATGTGTGCACCACCAAGGGTTCAGTCTGGGGCCTCAGAAGTGGTCTACACTGTAGTTCAGTCACAACTTTTGTTAGGCTTTGGGTCAGTTCCTTGTATGTGCAGCCTGGGATTGAGCCCAGAATTTCATACACAAATTTAAGGGACCCCTTCCTTAAGCTCTTTCTTCCCCCCACTCTCCCATGCCTAGGTTTCCAATTCCTTGGTGTGCTGGATCAAAAGCCAGGGTTCTTAGCTTGCCCATGTCGGCACACATTCTTCACAAATGAGTCCACCTTGAGAATGAAGCAGTGAGAGAACAAAGGAGAAAAAAATTAAATAACTAAAGGAGATTTCCCTAACAGTCTTTACATCACAGAGATCCCATTTCCCAATTCTTCTAGTCAGAGGAAGAATTTTTTCCGTGAGTTTTAGATGCCTAGGAAGTTGCCATTACCGGTACAGGAGTCTACTTCATGACGAGGGCTTGCCCTGAAGCCAAGCTAAGAGAGTAAAAAAGTAAGATAAAACAAGATTTTGCTTTTACCCCCACCCTACACATAACTTTTTGTCTTGCAGGTCCCATTCTTCTCAGTCCTGTAGCCATAAGTAGAGAGTTTGTTTTGGAGTTCTTATTGTCCATGTTAACTGCACAGTTTCAGGATTCAGGCTTCCCTAGTATCTAAGCTAGGAAAGACAGGAAGAAGAAACATACCTAGGAAACTTAATACTGTGATTGGTAATTTTATGTGTCAACTTAATGTGCCATGGGGTGCCCAGACATTTAGTCAAACATCATTCTGAGTGTGTCTGGGAGGGTGTTTTGGATGAGATTAACATTTGAATAGGTAGACTGAGTAAAGCAGATTATTCTTCCTAATGTGGTGGGCCTAATCCAATCAGTTGAAGGCTTGAATAGAATAAAAAAATCTGATCCTTCCATGAGTAAGAGGGAATTCCTCCTACCCTACTGTCTCTGGCTTGGGATTTCAGTTTTTCCCTTCCTTTGGACTCAAACTGAAATATTGGCTCTTCCTGGTTCTCAAGCCAGCTGAACTTTGGACTGGAACTGTACCATCTGCTCTCTTGATTCTCTAGCTTGCTGACTACAGATATTAGGACTTGTCAGCTTCCATAATTGCACGAGCCAATTCCTTATAATAAATCTCTTAATTTATTTAGACACATCCTAATGTTCTGTTTCTCTGAAGAACTCTGACTAATACAACTCCATATCAGGTTTTCTAAGTTGTGATTTTCTTCTCCAGCCTACCTGCAATTGTTTGCTTTTCAGAATTCTCAGATAGTTGCTTTATGTATTCTTTCCAGGGTTTTTAGTTGTAATTAGTGAGAAACAGGTTGGAGTATGCTAATTCCATCTTAGCTGAAATTAGAACTGCCCAGTTCACTTATTTTTAACCATTGTATAGTATTCCATTGGGTGAGTATACTACAGTTTCTTTACCCATTTTCTATTGACAGGCAATAGGGTTCTTTTCTCATAATTTCTGTGATTATGTGCTGAGGTTCTTCAGAATATATACTTACATGTGAAACAGCTCAAGTATAAGATTTAGCCATCATCACATTTACTAGATAGCACCCAAATGAGCTCCCAAGTGATGATGACAATTTAGACTTGACTTAGCAATATGTAAGTCTTCTCACTGTTTCATATACTCATCAACTTTTGGTATTGTCGGATTTTAAAGTTTTTGCTAATCTGATATGTATGAAATAGTACCTCAGTGTTTTATTTCTGATTACCAATGAGACTGAGCTTCTTTTTAAAAGTTTACTGCCCCATTCATATTTCCTCTTCTGTGATTTATTTGTTTCATTGGTTCTCTTTTCTAATTTTGGATTTTTAAAAATCATTCTTATTGACATTCTTATTTAATTCTTCTATATAGTCTACTGTTATTAATATATGTAGCAATTACTTTCTTCCATCTAGCTCTTGTTTTTATCACTCTGTTTATAGTGAATTTTGTTAGATAGACATTTTCATGTTTTAATGCCAGAAGGATCATTGTTGATGCCTCCTTCTCCTTACTCTCTACATTATATTAGTTTCTGAGTCCTACTGATTCTTCTCTCCTGTCTCTGCCATCTGTCTCATATCAGCCGCTCCTGCTCTGGGTCAGGTCCCCCATGCCTCTGTCTTGGACAATTGGTTTTGTTTCTTAGTGGCTCACCTCCTTTCCATTCTCGTCTAGATACACGGTCCCTAGAGGGGACTTTAAAGAGCACAAGTTAGACCAGGCTATTCTCCTGGGTTAAAAACTTTAATGTTTTTCCTTCTCCTATAAAATTAAGTGAAAGCAACTCTACATGACTAACAAAAAAACAACAACCCTCACCCCCAACCCTGGCCCTGGCCATTGTTGGCTTCTCCAGCCTCATGCATTATTCTACTCACATCTGTGCTCCAGACATACTGTACTACTCCTTTCTCCTCCAGCACACTGGGCATCTTCACACACTGACTTCCTGACACCTTTATATTTAGCATAACCATGAAAACTCTCTTTTCCCCTTGCCTCAACAAATGTTACTAAAGCTTCGAGGTGGGGTGGGAGGCTCTGGCCTGTTCCAGACACTTACACCTATGTTAGAATTGCATTTAATTCTCACAACACTCTGAGTATAGACCAGTGACCTCATTTTACAGATAAGGAGGTTATGTTCAGAGAAGCCAAGTGATGCCTAAAGACACACAGCTATGCTTTCTTCAACTAAAAGTGGCAGAATCAGAGGGTGAATCCAAGTGACTGTTGCTCTAATTATTGATCTACAGTCCTTCCTGGCTCATGAGGACTAGGTTGGAGACTAGGCTCTGCTATTCACTTGTTTTATGACCTTGGTCAAGTCATTTCCCCTCTCTGAGCCTCAGTTTCCTCATTTGTAAAATAAGACTGTACTCAACAGTCTGTAAACTCCCTGCCTTCCTGAAGACAGAATTCTCTGCAGTACCCACATAGTCCTACATATATTTCTTCAGTTCAGGGCTTCCCATTGAGCAAATTTGACTCTGGGGATGAGCCTAAGTTACCAGAAACCTCACAATCCTCTCCTTCAGTCTAAAATTTTTACACCAATTTCTGAACTAGCAAATCCTGCCTCAGGTCAGCCTGTCTAGACTCATGTCTGGCTTACTGTATCTCTTCCTGAATCCAAAAATCTATTAGGAGAAGAGAGATGGTGAATCTATACACAACATTCTTAAGAAACCACATTAAATTCTGCTCACTCCCTGAGTAACCACGTATACCCCACTGCCGGCACTGAGCCTTGATGACCTCACTTGTGAAATGATGGAGGCTGGTGTTCAGTAGACTAGGTCAGTCCCTTCCTGATCTAACCTTTTATGATGCTGGAACATTTCAAACCACCAGTTGCAAGAACGTACTAATAGGAAAATGAACCATAAAACAAAGACCCATTCTCCTTGGGTGAACCTGACCTCACAAATTCAGGTGTCTCTTTTGGAATATAGTGGTCCTTCCTTACATGTGGGAGACGTGTTCCAAGACCTGCAGTGGATGGCTGAAACCATGGATAGTACCAAACTCTATATATACTATGTTTTTTTCCTATAGATACACACTTATGATAAAGTTTAATTTACAAACCAGACAAGGTAAGAGATAATATCAATAATAAAACAGAGCAATTATAGCAATATACTGTAACAAAAGTTATGTGAATGTGGTCTCTGTCAAAACATCTTGTATGTATTCACCCTTCTTTTTGTGATGATGTGAGGTGATAAAATGCCTACATGAGAGGAAGTGAGCTGAATGCCATAGGCACTGTAGTGTACATAGAAAAGCATCACCTGCTCCTGGACCATGGGTGACCACACGTAACTGGAACCATGGAAAGCAAGGCTGCCGATGAGGGAGCATCACTGTAAGCAGCTACTATCCCAGCTTCAAGGTCAGACTGGAGGGAGAGTTCCCAAAAGAGCAGAGATTTAAAACTGAGGCAAGGAGGGAAGGAAGGAAGTAAAATAAAGTTCCATCCAACCCAGTCAAAACATTTAGGATGGCAGAAAGGCTTGTATAGACTTCAGAGTCAGGTGATCTTCGATTCAGCTCCCCATTCCATTGCTCACTAACTGTGTAAACTTAAGCATGGCACGTAACCTCTCTGGACCTGTTTCTACATCTGTTTAAATAAAAAGAAGCTAATCATCTTGACTCACAGTTACTTGTGAGACTTAAAAGAGATGGCATGTGAAAGTGGCTGTTTAGTACAGTGAACAGTGAAGGTGTTCCAAATTGCTCATTTTTATTCTTGTGTGTTTTCTATTTAAAGAGAATCAGGGACTGCCAAGAAAACACCAAGAAGCTTAAGGCCAGATGTTTTCAGGCAAACATCTATGGAAAACATGCTCTGGGAGCATCCTGAATCACAGTATCATAAAACTGGAAGTGACTCTAGCAATTATCAGTGACAGAATGATCACACCAGATTTAATCCTCTATATCTCCCACTGTCCACCCCTGCTTGAGTGTTGGCCCTGATAGAGGGGGAGTTCACTGCTTTCTAAAATAGCCTATTCATAAAGAGAGGTGAGTTGAGTCAAATCATCGAAACTTCAAATGTCAGACCCTTTCAATAATGAGGACTTTCTCTCTTCCTTTACAATCCAACCATCCCCAAACTCCTTGCAGTTTTCAGGCCACTCCATGTTCTATTATTCCACCCAATCTTATTCTTGCTGTTTCCTTTCCTGGGGACCATCCTCTTTCCTGGTCCTCTTCTTTGCCTAAGGAGACCCCTACTCATCCATTAAGAGGCAGCCAGAACATCACCACCTCTGAGACGCCCTCAGTGGACTCCCACCCTGAGCGGGCTTGGGTACTCCTCTGTGCCACTGGCTCCCGTTGCTGAGCACCCAACTACCATAAGTGGAATGATCCACCTGCAGACCGGTCTCCCCGCCAGACTGTGGTTTCTCAAAAGCAGGAACCTTACCCTACATATCTTTATATCCCAGCTCCTCCCTCAGGGTCTGATTCAATAAACGGAAGCTGTCTGAGCTGAGCTGCCCAAAGGGGCAGAGGCCTGTGCAGAGCAGGCACTGGCTGTGTCGTGTGGGGAGGGGCTGCCCGCAGAGAGCGTGTGTGACAGTATTCAGGGCCTGGATCTGGTCTCCTGAATAAGAGGAAATGGAGAAGAAAGGTTTTCATTTCAAAAGCGCTCTGGGGATTGTTTTGGTTTTATGTCTGTCTGACACCAGCTGAGTTCATGGAGAAGTCTGTTGAAAGCTTCATGACAGACTTTTCTTTTCTTCTCCATTATACCCAACAAATTGGTGGAATGCCGGACACATGTCTCAACCAAACTGTGCTTCAGAAATAAGATGGGAACTGTTCTTTTGTTTTTATTTTTTTGTATTTTTTTTAACAAGACAATGGGGTAGAATGCCACTAAGTTGGAACCAAGTTATTTGGTCATTTGGGAGCAGGAGGGGTGGACATTCTGCCAATTCATGTACTTGACTTTCCACGCCCTAGTTCACAATCTCTGGGGTTAGCAATTGATGTCTATGTGACACATGGAGAAACTAAAAGTCTTTAAGTTGAATAGCCTTCAACTAGTGCTATATCTGGGAGGAGACCAATTCAGATATGATCCCCAAATACATACTTCTTTACAGTTCCATAACCAATGAAGTAAAGATTATAAGTTACCTACCAAATATCCATGTTTCCCTTTGCGCTCAGATACAGAACTCCTCCTCTCTCTGGGCGGGTTGCCATTTAGAATAGACATTTCCCAGCTTCCTTTATAGTTGGAGAAGTCATGGGGTAAAGTTCTCAATAGTGTACAGTCAGAAGGGACAAGTGGGGCTTCAGAGAAGACTCCTGCAAAGGAATAGAGTGAGTGCCCTTTGTTTCCCCTGATTTCACCTGCTGCTAAGCCTGAACCAAATGTGATACATGGACCTCCAGAAGTCATGTTGGACCTTGAGGTGACCTAGAGGATGGAAGCCATGTACTAGAATGGGGAGGCAGCTCCTGATAACTATGGAGCCTGCAACCAACTCTGGACCTTCAGAGGAAATCCTTGTGTATTTAAGCCTCTGTTTCTGAAGCTGAAACAATACTTAGGTCCTGGGCCAATCACAGATTCACAGTGGGACTTCAGGCAAATTGTTTAAACATTTTAGACCTCAGTTTCTCATCTGGAAAATAAGTCAATTTAATTAGAAGAACATTTCCAAGGGTCCTTTCTAACAGTAGGGTACCAAATACATAGCAAAATCATGGACAACCACCACTGCTGGGTCTGAAAGGACCACAGAATAGAAGAGCTTTTTTGCTGGGGCTTTTCAAGGTGCTAGAAAGAAGTAGAACTTTTATGCAGTCATCACTCATTCAGTGTGGTGGGTGCTGCAGCCCAGGTTCTCAGTTAAGGCCAACTCCTCAGTTGTCAGGAGCATTGGCCTCTCACAGTTCACTGCTGATTTCCTCGCCAAGAACTGCCATTAGTTGAAGGATGCTGTCTCAAGCAAAGTTATGCCTGCTTTTGAGGGGCAGCCCGTATCCATCAATGGGCTGATGTTGAAGGTTCAAGAGCCTGCCGCCCTCTTGCCTCAGTTTGTGAAAACTTAGAAGGGCCATCCCAGCTGCAGTGTCCCTGGCGACTTCATCCCTTCTCAACCTCTCCCGCCACCCAATCCTGTTTTGCTTAATCCCTCACAGGTGGTGCTCCCAAAAGCACTCACTGATCAACTTTCTGCACAGAAATATCTGTCTCAGAGTCTGTTTCTCAGGGCACCCAGCCTAAGCCTGTTGGTAGCAGGAGTGGCTCAATATAGGAATTTGGAGCTGGGTCACCTGCCAGCTGGCTGGCAATTAGGATTCCATCACTGGGGTAGCACCTGACATGTTGAAATAGGGAGGATTTTCACTCCTAGTGAGCAGAGGTGGGATTCTAATAACAGGAAACACTGGCTGGGGCAATGTATCAGCTGTTTGAGGGATTTGGGGGGAATGTAGTCATTATTAAGACTATGGAATGAGATGACTCTACCGAGTGCTATGAAAATATTGGAGCAAGTCAATGAAAGACTGGAAGTGATTAATCACTAATTTAAGACAAAATGTGAAAGTTGGATGGCGTCCTTGGCAGCATATCAGGAGATTCTCACCTCCTGCCGCTGGAGAGCAGAAAAAGCCAAGGGCTGGGCTGAGGACTTAATTAGAAAGGAAGCATAATTTCAGTTAAAGTATAATTTTCTATTCTTGTGTTACTAAGGTCAGGGTCCTCATTGGGAAGGAGTGGGATCCTCAGATGTGGGGTGAGGACATCTGAGAGGATGCACTTGAGAACCCAAGAACCTTGACACTACAGCTCTGCCTGAAACTTATAGGCTGCAGAAGTGACCTGATCTTCCCAGTGATGGACTAACTCTTCCCTCTTGCTTGAAGATGACACAGAGGACTTTGCCTGGCAAGGTAACACATGTCTGTTTCAGGACTTCCCCTCCAGACCACCAGATCAAGAACTAGGGTCAAGTCACACCATGACCCCACCAGGGAGGGACATGCTGGACCTCCAGGAAAGAGGCTACATCCTGAAGGAGGTGTAGGGCTGGACCTACATTAGCAGGTGCCAGGAACATAAGTATGGGATTGGATCCATTTGGATCCATTGGATCCACAGACAGTGGGAAAGTAGAGTTTGCTGATACAAGAGCACCCTCCTCTAACAGGATTTAACCCATGGCAAGGGCCCTGAGAGAGAGCACCAGTGGGCTCTAAGGTTGACTGTGGGCATCTTGTGGGGCTCTTGCAGAAGTGCCCGCACTAAGTGAAATAGAAATGCCAGGACAAAGAAGAAAGGAAGAGATCAAAAGGCTCAGAGAAGTGGGAGTGCTGGGTGATTGGCCACAAAAAGCCAGGGAACCTGATCTAAGTTAGTAAGTATGTACTGAGCGACCCCTCTGGGGACAGGCACTGTGACAATTTCTTGGGATACTGAGACAAATAAGATATGGCACTACTGTTTTCAGTATCTAAAGCTGTGATTATGAAATGAGGAGACTGATTTTTAAAAACAAAATCACTCAGAATCAATGTATCTACATGTGTGTGACTCTTCTGAAAAATCCTGCTGGGAGACTCCAGGCTTCTCACTGATGTGGAGGAAAATGAGGGGAGGTAGAACCTCATCGGCCTGGGTTTAAGTCCAGTCATGATATAATTTCCCTTCAACCCACAATTTAAACTTGTGTGAACTTAGAAAAGTGTGTTAGCTTCTCTGCACCCTAATTTTCTCATCTGTAAAATTCAATGATAATATCTGTCCTGGGAAGGGTGTTGTCTTGTTTAAATTAAAGTTGAGATCACATAAATAAAATGCCTAGTCCATTAAATGCAATATAAACAAACACAATAAAAGCTGCTTCCTTTTCCTTCTCTTACAATTCTGCGTATTACTCCAGCCACTCCCTTTTGTAAAATGTCCCATTTAGCTTTAGTTTGAAAGCCAAATAAGAAAATTAGTCTATTTTATTCTTCTCTCTTGTCCCTTCCTCCCTTTCTACTTCCACTCATTCGCTCAGCAAGCATGGACTGGAGCACCGATTGTTCCCTTCATTTGTCCTCCTCACTTGGCTCTGAGAGACTTTTGGCTGTTTTGATGTGACGTACATAGCCATGTGGGCTGAGGATTTGCCTCTCCAGGAGATGCAGAAGGCCATGCCTTTGGTTCCGAAGTGGCTGGAAAATCTGCAGTAACAGCAGCTTCCCTGAAATAAACCTTGGTCTTCATGATGCGATGTGTTTAAGAGGACTGCCCTCATTGGGATGCCTGACCTACACATCAGAAGTTAACTAGGAAAAGAATGAAGTGACAACAAGGGCACAGGTGAACTAGCTGATTTGTAAAATAATAGTAAATACCGAGGATTTACTGGGGGTCAGACATAGATATTGGACAAGTAGCTGGAGAGACAAAGGTACCTGAGACAACTTCTGAGAGCTCCAAGTCGAGTGGGAGAGGCCAGCAGGCTTATGGGTAGTGACAGCTGTGTTCCAGGAGAGAGAAGAGAGTATGCTGGAAGCAATCTCCTCCGTCCAGGGCATCAGAAGGCTTCGTGCAGGAGATGACCCTTGGCCTGAAACTTAAGGATGAAACAGTCAGGGTGAGGAGGATGACATTTCAGGCAGAGGGAACAGCATGTGCAAGGAATAGGTGGCCAGAACAAGCAAGGAACATTTGTTTAACTAAGTCGTTCAGGAGGTGCTGGGTCACTGCGGGTTGGCTGGAGTACAGGAGAGTGGACAGGTCACACGGGGACTGTCTGCCCCAGTTGGCTTGGGATCACCCTAGGTTAGGCCTGTGGACCTAGCATTCTAAGGGCACTGTCTTTTGCCCTCCAAAGTATTCCTTAGGCAATGAACCATAGAGTTGCCTGGTTGGAAACAGCAGAGGAGCATACTACATACAGCCTTGTGCTTGCCCCGACCAGGCACTCCTAGAAGGAGAGCACAGGATTATCTTTTGCTAATGGATAAATGCCTTATGAGCCCTCAGATGGGACAGAGTTGAGAAGAGTATGACTGTAGCCTGAGGTGTTCAGGGCAGGATTCCTGGACAAGGTGGACTTAGACCTTGACCTTGAAGGATGGGTCGGATTTAAATAGGCAGAAGTATGGGCTGGACAGGGTGTGTGTGAGTCAAGGTGCAAAGGTAGGGATGATCAGAAAGTGTGATGAAAATATCAAAGAACCTTATGTAACATGTCAGCAGCCACAACTGCCACACAATCACAGTAACAGTTTACAAGCATTTGCTTTTCTGTTATTTCTCCAGACTTCCTCCATGTCTCTGGGAAGTGTGCAAGGCAGTGCATGAACCTGTGTATGCACTTTGAGAGCACTTTGAGCACAGCACTGGGACCCCTTCCATATGCACAATGGGGGCTTGATATAGGGTCTCCTCTCCCTCTCCTGTAGTCTCCCAAGGCCAGCACCATGCATGCCTCCGGTTCTGGGGCTTGGAACAGAGAAATCACCCAACTGGGTTGATGGATCCATTGACCAGAGAGAAAAACTTAGAAGGGTTGAGTGACTTGCTCAAGGTCACATGAAGAGCAGGTGTTGGCCCTGGAGCTTGGAGCCAAGACTCTAGAACCCTGTTCTTGCCACTGTACCATGTGGTCACAAGTACTGAAAACATAGACCTTAGTGTTGTGAGGTGTCACAGTTAAAAGTGATTCTAACTACATGAGGCTTACTTCAGCCTCTCCTTCGAAAGGGATCCTCACTTTTCTGCATCCCTGGGTCTTTGCACATCCTTTGGCCCAGCATGACTTTCCCACCACCTCTGCAAAACCCCGTGTGTCCTTGAAGGGCCAGCCAGAACATCCCTCATCTGTGGTCCTGTTCCCACCCTGTGGCTGAGTGAGCGACCCTCCTCTGTGCTGCCATGGCACCTCGCTCAGCACGAATCAGCTTGCAGACTGCACTGTATGGTGGCATAGTTACAAGGTAGAGTTGCATAGTCAGGTCTTCCTTCTGTTTCACACTGTGGGCCCCTGGGGATCAGGGGAATCTATCTTATTTATCTTTGCATCCACAGCACCCAGACTAGCTCCTGCTTCTTTGTAGGAATTTGGTAAATGTTTTTTGAATGAATGAATTAATTAATGATGAAGCCCTTACCAGAGTTCTTGTTGTGATCATATACGAACTACACCCTTATTTTATATGATTTTCAGTTCAGTTGAGTCCATGGGAGTCCCTAGCAACAGATCAGAGGCTGGGAGGAGAGAGAAGTGAGCTATTAATTCCCCTCCCCAACTTTCAAGCTTAGAGGGTAATGTATTAATATGCTAGTGCTACCATAACAGAGTACCATAATCTGAGTGGCTTAAGCAACGAACATTTATTTTCTCACAGTCCTGGAGGCTAGAAGTCTAAAATCAAGATGTCAGCAAATTTGATTTCTTCTGAGGCTGCTGTCCTTGGCTTGTAGATGGCCTTTGTCTCCCTGTGTCTTCACCTAGTCTTCCCTCCATATGTATCTGTATTCAAATTTCCTCTTCTTATAAGCACATTAGTCATATTGGGTTAAGACCAACACTAGTGACCTCAGTTTAACTTAATTATCTCACTAAAGACCCTGTCTCCAAATATAGTCACATTCAGAAGTTCTGAGGGTTAGGACTTCAACATATGAATTTGGGGGGACATGATTTGCCAGTAACAGGTGCTGAAGTCTCCCTTCTCTTGAGAGTTCCTGGGTGCTGGTCCCTAACCCTGCCCATTCTGCTACAACAGTGTCTTTAGAAATGCTATTTAATTTGAACTCCTTTATAAGTGTGCTGCTGTTTTTTGGCAGGCTGCAGATACACAGATATACTAATGGCTAAGGCAATAATAATCTACAACTCTATCAAGTTCCTTTAGAAGAACAAAGGCTAGTGCTAAACTGTAAGAAATTCAAAGCTAGATAATAGGCTCTTCCCTGTGCCTTGTTTCCCCATCTGCCAAATGGGGAAACTAATCACAATCCCCTGACATGACAGTTACAGAAGTCCATTGTGTTAAAGGGCAGGACTGAAAACTGGAAACAGCAGGTGAGAGGTAAGGTATAGTGAGTCCATAGGGTGGATCCACTTCTCCAGGAGTAGAGAACAGCTCTGGGTTCCCAGGTCAGGAGTCCGCTCATCAAAGCAGACAAAAGGGAGGGTCATCCAAAAGGACAAGACTCAGCTGCTCACAGCTGAGAAGGGGTGGGGCATTTTTAATGGGCCTCTGGTCAGAATTAAGTTCTAGACAGCAAGGAGGGCCTCTTTCTTGCTCCTTGGTAATAATGACCCACGTCATGGGCTTGCTCAGTATCTATGGAAAACAGTCCAGGCAAAGATCCTGGATACGTCTATTTGTGGTGATGTTGACATAGAGAGAAGCAGTATGTTCATGCAAAGTCCATGTTTCCTGTTTCTATAAACATCTTCAACATGAGAAAAGGCTTCAATGGGTCCATGGGCACAACTTATAGCTTGCTCTGTGCCAACATAAATCAAGCGTGCATGCCATCCCAGTGAAATAATGCGGAGTGTTGATTTAGGGTGGTGAGGATTCCAAGGCACCTCATTCTTGCCCGCTGTTATTGGGTTAGCTTTGGACTTTGGGAGTAGAGAGGGTCAATTTGGCCATGTGGTGCAGTGGAAAGGGTGCGGGCTTTGACATTAGACTGTATGGCTTCACAGCTGTTATGGGTCCATGTTGTTTAATGATGTAAGCTTTAGTTTCCTCCTCTGTAAAACCAAGCTGACAGAGCTTCCTCAAGAGGTTATTGGAGGGATTAAATGAAGAAACAGCCCTTAATAGGTGCTACTTTGGTGATAAAGTCAGATTTCTTTCTCTAAACTCCTGTGTTTTGTTTGGTTTTGTTATGTCTTGCAGTGTTAAATTGGTTTCCAAGTTGACAGAAGTCAGGTCATCACAAAGTATGACCTCCAAAGGCCCCTTGAAGCACCTGCAATGTGCTTGGAGACAGTAAATGTGACCCAAAGACCCGACCCAGAGTTCCGGCCTGCACAGCACTGAAGACTACACAGCCCTTTCCTTTGCATTATCTCCTTTGGATGCTAATTCTCATAACTGTCTTTGCATGGGGACAGTTACTTTAGTGGTTATTATAGAATAATAAAAATGGAATAATAACAGCACCAAAAGAAGTCAAGTTGAAGCCCAAAGCATTGTACCCTCTTGGGGAATCAGTTGGTTTATGGGCCAGTGGGGATTCCTGGCAGTCCTTGAAAGTGTTGTCTTAACCACCCTCAGGTGACCTTTTAAGACTGAGCTTATGTGCATCCTCCAAAGACAGATTTTTTTTTTTGCCAGCCTGTTCAATGTCTGTTCAATCTTACGGGCAGCAGAAAATGTATGTGGAGTGTCTCTTATGGTTCAGCCTTGGAAATGTTGTGTTTAGTAGATTCAGTAGATCAGACTTTGACCCCTCTGCTACTCACTCATCATAAGATTTTATGAAATGATTTTTCCACTCTTGGCCTCAGCTTCTTCATTGGTAGAAAAGAAATATTCCAATACTAATTCACAGGCATGTTGGAGAAGCCCCAATGAGAAAATGAGTGTATGGTAGTTTGTAAAGTGTGACCTGGCACCTCAATTTAACAGGGCCAAAAAAAAGAATGCTGATTCCCCTCCCCAAACCTCAGCCTCACCCCACTTGGGTCAAAAGCACCAGTATCTACATCCCCCTTCATTTCCTCACCCCCCACAGGCCATTCGCCAAGGAGCTCTGTTGACTACTCCCTTAGTGTAGAGAAATCATTTTTATTTCTAATGTGTTTTAATATATTTTCAATCTTTAAAAAAATAATTTTGACTTACAGAAATGTTTCAACACTTACACAAACAATTTTAATGTACCCTTCACCCAGATTTCCCAAATGTTAACATATACTAGGCTTTCTTTGTCCCTAAGATAGATAGATAATAGATTGATGATAGATAAATAAACAGATAATAAATTCTAGATAGATAATGGATAAATGATAATAGAGATAGATCTAATGACAGATAACTTGCTCCTTCTGGTCATTCAAGCCTCAGCTGAAATGCCGCCTCTGAAAAGTCACCTTCTCTGACCGTCTAATCCCTTAAAGCCATGGCCCACCCTATCATACCATTCTAATTTCAGCTCTCAACAGTGCCGAGCTCCAACGGATATTTTTCTTGGCTATGTGTTTACTGGTTACCCCCTGCCTCCCCCACTAGGATGCAAGTTAAATGGGAGAATTGGCCTTGTGTGCCCTGCCTTGTTTAGTGCTGAATCCTCAGAACCTAGAACTGGGTCAGCACAGAACTGGCACTTAACCACTGTTTCGCTGAGTCAATGAATTGGGGAATTGCTGTGTTGGCCCACATAGGATCCAGACAGGTACATGGTGTGGTCTCTCTGTTAAGGTGTAGCTGTCCTCCAGTGCCTACACTAGCTGCAGTATTCACTGGCATCATGGAAATATCTGCCATGTCTTGTTCTAGGAGAGAAGTACTTAAAACACAGTTGACATTTTGGTGTAAATCCTCTGAGAGAGGGAGAAAAACTACACACACACAAGAGGAAAAGAGAACATACCCAACTTAGTTTTTACATACTGGCCCTGGAGCCAGACTGCCTTATTCACTTACAGTTTCCGCCACTTAAAACTGTGTGACCTTGGACAAATTACTGAAACTCTCTGTGTCTCACTCATCTTACCTGTAATATGTAGATATTAAGAATGTCTTCTCCATAAGCCTGTTGCATGAATAAATGTATTAATATATTTTAAATGTTTACAGTCATGCCTGGCACACAGTAAGAGTTCAATAAATGTCAGCATAACATATGTTATAGAATTGAGTTCAGATAGTACATACTGCTTTGTAGCCTTTTTTTAATTTGACAAAATATGTTGACTATTCCATATCACTAAATATTCCTTTATCACATGATTATTAATAGCTAATGTTTTTTCATCATGTACTATAAGTTTCCGAATTCCCCCCCATTGCTAGATATTGAAGATGCTTCCAATTTCTATCAATTCGAGAAAACATGTTGAACATCCCTGTCCATATATCTTTATACACATCCGTAACTACTTCTTCTTACTGTATTCCCAGGAGTGGGGTTATTGGGTCAAAGGCTCTGCATATTTTCTGACCTGAGGTAGATTCCAAGTGCCTGAGACAGGTTGTCCCAACAGAGGCGTTTCCTTGGGGTCAGAGTCCAGGGACCAGCGCGGCTCCTAATCTCAGTCATTTCCGCACTACCCTCTCTCCCAGGGTCAGCCAGGCAAGCAGTCCATGCATCTAGCTGAGGCCACCCCAGGTTCCATTAGTCCTGTTTACTCTGCTCTGGTCAGGTAAACAGTCTGGATGTCCTTTCATGAGGATACATCAGAGAACTTTGCTTTGAATCTCGTCTAAGAGAATAAAAACAGCCCTGTCCACCATTGCTGCTGTTTCACTGCTGGCCTTTCCTCTTTTCTTTGACTGTGACACTGTGTTTCCAAAAGCATCCATACTTCAGAATGCTTTTCAGTCACACCTTCTCCACCTCACTGCCCAGCAGAAACCCTTCTGTTCTGTGCAGAACAAATGGAACAAGTGGATCAGAAACCACTTCTTCCAGGAAGTCCCCTCCCCTTCAATCCCTGCATCCTGATGTGAGGCCAAAAAATATGTGTAGTTTGGGTCTGTGTACTCACGTACTGCAGAATGCCTTTTCCCGCAAGAGAGAGGAGGCCACGCTTGTCTCTCAGAGGATCTGAGCAGTCCTTACACATCCTCTTTCCTACTTCCCTAGTTTAATATGGATCAATCATTCCAGAGGAGAAGGGTGGGCCGAGGGATGTACTTGAGCTGAAAACGGGGAATGGCCTGACCCTAGAAGAGGTTCTCCAAGATGATGAAATAAACTATGGCAGCTCTGTTTCTGAAAAGGGACCCAGCATACCACTCCCACACAGCACCCCCTACCCAGGAGGGCAGAGCCTCTGAAAGATACAAGAAAAAGCCAAAGCCAAAGAGCTGGAGCTCCCAGGGCGTGTGTAAAGGTGAACTGCCCGCTGAACAGAGCCCAAAAATGGCAGATCTAGCTTTTGTGGGGCCTGAGGCATATATGATTTACAGAACTTTCTATAAGAAAAATAATTGCATATATAAAATGCCCATGGCCTCTCCAGTTTACCTAATTAAGCAAGTGTGTTGTCGGTGTTTGGGGCGAGGGGGTGTGGATGGTGAGGGGGCCAGGAAGCAACAGTCTTCAGCCATTGAAGTTATAATATCATACTTTCACAAATTTTATAATAGCTGACCTGTGGACACATTCCTGGGACCCTCTCAGGACCTATGCAAGAGAGGCTCTGACACTTAAGCTGATTTAATGTCACCCTTGCTGTGAACATCTTGATGCTGAAGACCAGAGAGACTCTTCTCCAAACTCCATTCCTTATAAAGCCCCAGGGTTTGGGGCAACCCCCAGTCCATATAGCTGAGATGGAATTTCTTGTCAAATGGCAAACCAGATTTAGAAATACAAATAAATATGATACTTCTTACACAGAAGTGTCCCAAAGCACCTCACCTGTACCATACTCAAGAAATACTATTTATAAGAGACAAACAACATGTCCTGAGAAAATCACTTTCCTTCAAGAGTCTCAGTTTTCCCTTCTCAAACATGGGGATGATGAAACCTATCTCACTGGTCTGGTGTGAGAATGAATGAGCTCTAATAGTCAAAAAGATCCTGGCCCAGAAGACCCATTATTTCTGGGCATCTGCTCAGTCCCTGGTCCTTGGGCTGGTACTGGGAAGACAGATGAACTAAACCAGACCCTGTGCTCAGGCATTCCGTCTAATCTCCCTAGGGTCTACTGAGGGTAGGACTGGGCTTCACAAAGTAGGGAAGGGGCGGCCTGGTAACTGTCCGCTCATAGACAAAAAATGCTCACTTAGACTGAGGCCCGGAGGGTTCAGGAAATGCCCGCCAGCTTTGGGAGCAAACTTTGATACAGCAGCTTGCAGAATCTGGGTGCAAGCCCTGCCTTGCTCTGTCTGCTGCGGCAAATCACTTCCCTCTGAGAAGCTGAGTTTCCACCAGGGTTTGGGGAGAATGTCACTTAACTGAGGTAAATATCCAGCACGGAACAGGTGCTCAGTATGAGGAAACCTATTCTTTGCATCCAGTCCTACCCTGATCGAGATTCTTTGCTAGAATCCTCCCTCTGGTTCCCTGGGAGGCCATTTCCAAATCTTCCTCTACAAGAAGCCAATTTCAAGGTCTAGGCAGAAGGCTTGGGATGCTTCCCCCTTCCACTTAATTCTACTGAATTCTATTTAAATGAGGCCTTCATGCATGAATCTGAAACCACTTCCTTCTACTAGAGAGTTTTTGCAATGTCTCCTTCTCTTAACATCTGGCCGGATGCCCAGCTACAGGAAGCTAAAAGCCTTTGATTAGGGGGCAACCCTGTGACACTTTTCCCTGGTTCCTGTGATGGCTCAGGACAATGGGTATAGCTGGAAAGCCCAAGTCTCCATTCCTGGGCTCCTCCCCATGGCTTCCTTCTGATTAGCATTCTCCAGCCCACCAGACAGCTTGCTGCCAAGATAGCAGGCCCACTCCAATTCTGTTTGCTTACTCCCAGTATTTGAACCTGGATGCCTTTCTCCACTCCACCAAATATGTCTTCGCTGCAGCTCATTCTCTTGAGAGTGTGGGCCATACTGAAATCACAGGCTGGGCACTGGACTGAGAGTCAGGAGACCTTGTCTCTGCCAGCAATGCATGCAGCCACAGGGGTGTCCCTAAGCTGCCACGTTCTCATGTGCAGAATAACGGGGTCTGACCCTGACTGAGCTGAGGGGTCTTCTATAGAACAGTCCACACACCCCTTATCCTATTGCTCTTTCCATTAAGGACCAAGCTCCCTGGTTATTTGAGCATGAAGTTTAGACTTTAATACCTCTCTTTAAATCACTCATTGAGCACATGCTAGAGACAAGGCCCTATGCCAGGGCCTAAAGAAATTTAAACAAAGAACATTGTTCCTATTCTGAAGGAGCTCCAAGATAAAAACCAAAAACATTTAAAGATGCTAAGAAAAGGGTTAATTGCTGGGAAGGAACACAGAGCGGGCAACCACAACTCCTTGGAGGCGGTGTCCCAGAGGAGGAACCACATTGTGTCTTGAGGACTAAGTAGGAGATCTCTGAGTTCAGAGCTGGTGATGGAAGGATGTTCCAAGAAGAAGGAACAATGTGTGCAAAGCCAGTTTAGAGGTTGAGGATTCATTCAGTGTGGCTGCCATGCAATGTTCATGTCATGAGTAGCAGAAGGGTCTGGGAAAGAGAACAGGAACCATGCTGGAGGTTCTTAGACTACAACCTCCCCATCCAGGAGATACCTCCGTCTGATGGCAGTTTGCGGAAGTTTCCAATGCAACCCGATGTCAAGGTGCTCCCCAAATCCAGAAAACAGAAACAACTTCCAAGCAGCACAGCCCAGCTTAGCTTGAGCCCAGGACTTTTGGTCAATATCACAGCAGAATCTCTCAGACTTGAAGAAAAGTCTTAAAAGTAAGACAAATATTTACAGTTTTAAAAGCTCAGCCTACGAATTAGGAAGAATGGGAAACTGGAACGTCAGATGTATAACTTTGTTCTCTCTAATTTAAAGCAGACTTTGTTTTCTGGTGGAAGATAGATTGAAATCCTCCTGCCTGCTTGATAACATGGTGGGAACCACTTCTGAAGACCCAATGTTTTATGTTATAGGCACCCCCATTTAATAAGGTAATTTAAGAAGAAAAAAAAGTGACGTCAATATGGCTTTATCTGAGAGTCAAAAGGAATGTATTGTTGACTTGACTGAAGTTGTTCCAGCCTTAATTGCAGTAGAAGAGCAAAGTGATACTGTCCATCTCTTGGTTCTCTTGCTTTCCCCATACCCTGACCCTAAGGTATTCATTCTGGAAAATAAGAGCTCGCTCAGCAAAAGGAAGATGGACTTTTGCTTCACTTTCCTCCATCCTTCCAAATGTAGAAGGAGCTGATACTTACTGAGTATATGCTCGGTGCCAGACCCTTCATCTACATTCAACTTTCACTATAATACATAACCCTACAAGGAACCCATGGTTTTCTCCACTTTGAAGATGAGGTAACCAAAACTCAGAGAGTTAGATGAATTTGTTCAGGTCACGTAACACAGGTTATAATATATAATGGGTGCTGACTGAACTAGGATTACAATTCCTTTCTTTTCCTGTAGTGGGGAGAGGCAGAGCAAGATTGGAACCCAGATCTGATTCCAGCTATTAAGCTGCAATTGCATAGGCTTTCTAAGAATCTTTCCAAAACTGTGGTTCCCTGCTTTTCAAGACTGTACAGACTATTCAGTCTGGCTTCCTGGGGAAGCCATGCCATTCCCTTGACTATTCCTTTTCTACAGCTTAAGTTGTAGATAATCTCTCTTTTCCTCCAATGTCTGTCCCATGGGTTTCAGCCCAGTTGCGAAGACCCTCTGGCAAAAGGAAAATGCAAGGACAGATTGGCGTGCAAGTGACAAATGCTGTCCAAGACAATCCTCCATTTCATCATCTTGCCCCTGGAGGCAGACCAGACTAAACACAGAAACAGTGCTTCAGAGGAGGGGCCAGAAGTCTCCCCAAAGTGACTCACTCTGCTTCTTAAGAAGCCTGGGTCTCCTGGGGATCAGCTGTCAGACTCCAGACCATTCTCTGGAAGCCCTTTCCATGGCAGTGCAGAGAGGACAGGTGGTACGTGGGCTCAGGGAGAGACACTGAATGTGGGGCACAGCCTCTGACTCTCCACCTGACACTGGGTGAATTGCTTCCTCAATTTTTACAAAGAGGGCATTGGAGATGGTGCCGGGTCAGCAAGCAGCTTAAGACTTGGGAGGGAGGCAGGCCTGGTGTGCATCCCATCAGGGGCAGATGAGATATGACCTTTAAGTCAAGGCACTTAGCATCTAATCTAGAGTTCCTCTGCTTTAAATGTGAATCTAGACTGGAAGACCAAGCCTCAGGCTCCACTACCAACCAGCTGTAGGGCAGAGTGGAATCATTTAACTCCTCTGGACCTCAGTTTCCTCAGCTGTAAAATGCATAGCATAATAGAGTTCTCTGTGCTGAGAACTAGCAGGCTGCTTCTACTAATGGAACTGGCTTTAGAGAATATGACAGTCTTTGAGTATCCTGAGGCAGGATTCTGCAGTTAGACTTGATTTCTAAAAGTGGCCTAAGCCGTTTAGTTTAGAGTGCTTCTCAAACTTTAGTGCGTACAGGAATTGCTTGAGATCTGACTGAAAGGCAGCTTCTGACTCAGTAGGTCTGGACTGGGGCCTGAGATGCTGCTTTTCTTACAAGTTCCCTGGGGATGCAGGTCCAAGGACTACACTTTGAGTAGCAAGGATTTACAGCCAAGTGGCTTCCATAACACAGACAATATGGAATCCACTACAGAAAGATAACACAGCAATAGTCTGCTTCTAGTAATTCATTATTGAATTCATTAGATAGGTAAATGTTCGTAGAGTGTCTTCTGTGCAGTAGACTCCTCACAGAGCATTTATCCTGGTAGTTGAGGGCCAATTAAGCAAGCAATCATCATACCCTAATTGCAGGGGCCTGGGGGTGTCCTAGGAGAGCACAGGGCTGGAGAGGATCAGGGACCTCTCCAGATGAAGAGACACTTAGGCAGAGATCTGGCCTGAAAAGAGGGGTGCTGCAGGTAGGGGGAACAGCATTACTGGGGCCAAAGCCAGTCAGGGGCACAGCCTTGATTCAATCAGGTCTGTCTGATACAAGATTTGCCCTTGCTAGTAACTTCCATGCCACATGAATCAAGTCTTGTAAAAAGCTGTCAGCTGTACTTGCCAAGCAATGTCAGAGCAGCTGGCCCCACAGTGGAAAGATATCTGGGGAGCAGAGGCCTCGGCATCACCTGACAGGCATGGCAATTACGAAATTTGCACCAAACACGTTGCACCAACAGACCATCCAGGCTTCGCTTCAAGTGTCTTTCCTCCTGAAGACTTGTGACTGGGAAGTGTGATTACCCTCCAATCGCTGCTAATAATAGCCTTTACTTTTTTTTTGACCAACAACGAACTTTGAAACTTGGGTGGGGGTAGCCGGGCCCATCAGCTGGTTATCCCATGGGTGAAGTTCATCAGAAAGTAAAAGTCCAATGACCTGAGAGTTTCCAGGACTCTTTAAGAGGAAGAGAGACAGAAATTCACCTGAAACAAGCACCCTTCATGTGGCAGACAGTGTACACATTTTCTTTCAATTAAATAGTGGTGGCACAGATAGATCTGGTGTGAAAATCTGCATGCAGCCTTGTGACTTCGGGCAAGTCACTTACCTCCTGTAATCTGTTTTCTCACCCATTAAACAGGGGCTGAATACCTACCTTACTTACCTTACCCACAGCAATGTTCATAAATGCTAAGCTTGGTGACTGGCCTGTTATAAGCACTGCGTATATGAGAAGGAAGGACATTCAGATTCAGAGGGTTAAGTGATTATTTTCTAGTCTCCAAAGCAGGTAAATGATGATTTAACTTTGAAACTGTCTACCTACAAAGCCCAGAACCTTTCTCCAATTCTTCCTTCTCTCCTTATATTAGAATTATACCCTTTGCCATTTGACTTTGTAGGAGCTCCCACTAGAGTAAACAAATATATGTCCCTGCTCAGTGATATTGGGCTTGACCATTGACTTACTATGGGCAAAGGAATGTGGGGGCAAGTGGCAATGTGGCAGTTCTGGGATGAGACTTTGGGAGATGTCTGTTTCATCATTTTCCTGTGCTCACTTCTCCTTTATCATGAGAAGACCAATCAGAAGCTGCTGTTCAGCCTGCCCTCAGAATGGGACAAATAGAGCAGACTCAACAAAACCCAAAGACCCCACCAAACCTGTGCCCTGAACCCAAACTGCCTAGCTAACCTTAAACCCATGAATGAGAAAAAAATGCTAGCAGTTATAAGTGACTGAGTACTGCGAAGTTTGTTACCTAGCATTATTGTGTCAGTATCTAACTAAAACACCTCCATAAAAGAGTACAGCCAAGCCAGACTGGCTCTGCCAGTATTGTGTGTTGAGAAGTAAAGAGGAATTTAAAATTGCTTTTGTCCTCAAAGACAGTTTCATTGCGCCTTCTAACTCCTTTGCCAACCCAGTCATGACACAGACCTCACAAATCCTTATTTTACAAAAAACAAATAAACAAATGAGTATGAAAGCATAGCTCCATTAAACGATTCCTGGCAGTATCAAGGCATCTCTTTTCTAGGAACATGGCAGGGGATGTTAAAGTAGGCTTTCCGGGTCATGGAAGACTCAGCAAGTCCTTAAGGGATGGAAAGGATTTAAAGAGACTGGACACAGTCTTCCGGCCAAGTCACAGAGCTTTAATGTCCAGGTTCCTTTGCTAGGGTGGAGGATCAGACATCTGGGTTCAAATCCTCAGGCCACTGCTTTCTAGCTGTGTGACCTTGAGCACGTCACACATCTCTGACCTTCAGATGAGTTCTCCCAAGTGTCTCCCCTTTTCCTGCAATGGTCCCTCCACCATTATTTGCCTGTAAGGACCCTTCTGGATACCTTCTCTTTCAATAACAAAGACCTCCCCTCCTTTAGGTCCCAACTACACCCAACTGAAATGATCCTGGCCCCATGGGTCCTCTGGGATCCTTATTTGAGTACGTGTCTTTTCCTTATGATAGATATAGAGCTACTTCAGGACAGGACAGCATCTTCTCATCCTTAGAGCCCAGTGCCTATCACAGTGCCTGGCATGAAATAGGCTGGCTGACTTTAACTAAATTAAGTGGAATTACCCCAGATATTATCCAGGGATCAAGTATTTTAAAGTACACCTTCTACATTGTTTTTAAAAAGGGTCCTAGGGCTAAATACAGAAATAAAAAAGAGACTCATACTTTGAAAAACACATCCACATAAACACACATGTATGCAAAAAAACACTTTCCAAACACAACCCCAGGAAGTTTCTGCATTTAAAGCCTGTTATTTCCCTCTTGGCCAACACTGGTTTTGGCCTGGTCCACATTTCACAGTCTCCTGGCAGGCAGCCTCCTAGATTTGGGTTTAGGTTTTTTTTTTCTTTCTTTCATCAGACCTAAAACTCAAGCCACAGACCTTTCTGAAACCTTCTCTCAGCTGTAGCTGCCATGCTTCATGTCACCGGTTTATCCCTCCCAGGCCATGTGGATCCATTAATGTGTCCAGAGATCCAGTAACAAGCTGGTAAAGAATAGATTCCCTCTAAGAGGAAACAAAGGGAGGTTCAGGAGGGGTCAAACAATCCGGGAACTGTCTGTGACCCAGGTCAGGCCTCTCTCCCATAGTAGACCACAACTGATGGCCTAGCCTGCTGGCCAACCCCCAGCATCTAAGATGTGGGGGAAACTGAGGTACACGGAAGGGACAGTGAGGTACATGAAAATGAACTAAGGTGTGCTGGTGACACGAATGAAGCCTATCTGAACCTAAATCTGGGGGAGATCCTGGCAGCTGGCTTATTAACAGAGCTATAGGGTCAGACACAATTGTTCCAATGTTTGAATCCTGGTTCTGCCAGTTTCTCCTGGGTGAGTTACCTAGCTTCTCTGAGCCTTGTTTCCTCATGCATGAGCTGGATCATGCCTATTTTACAGAGCTAATGTGAAGATTAAATACAAATGAGTTCATGTATGTGATGCGCCAAGCACTTTGCAGAAAATTTATCAGTGGTGGTTTTTGTTATCATGACAGCATTTCCAATCTGAGGAATGAAAGAGGACCCGTCAGGACGCATCCAGTCCCAACTCTGCTGCTCCTTCTGAAGTGTAGTCCCTTACGTGGCTGCCTCTCCCAGCCCATGCTTGCAGGATCTCAAGGCAGCCTGTAGCACCCTGGAAGAATTTTCACTACAGAGAACTCTTCCTTATGCTTTTCAGAGTCTCTCTAGAGCTTGCACCTATCGGCCCTTCTCACTCAGGGCCATTAAAGGCAAGTCTACACCCTCACCCTGACTGCAGCCTTCTGCATAAGTGATGACAGCTCTCAGGCCTTCCTTAAGGTGCATCCAGAATTCTCAAGGCTTCATATGTATGTATTTACACGTGTGTGTGTATGTGTGTGTGGTGTGTATGTGTGTATAAGCACGAGGAACTACACAGACACATACAAGAGACGCCTATCCAAGACTTGGAAGGTCCAAGGGCTTCCTAGAGGGAGGATGCTGAAACTGCGTAGGAACTGGGAAGTGGCCGTACAAAGTCTTACTGCTAATAGTGAAGAAACAGACTCAAGTACATGCCTCCCGCTATGCCAGTGAGTGACAGCTGATGTCTACAGTGTGTAAAGCTAGATATAATCATTGTTTAATTTTTATTGTTTTGTTATTATTTTGTTATACCTTTAAAACCATTTACACTTGAACTAGAGTGCCACCCAGTTCAGTGGCATGTCAGGCCCTACTTTACCCACCACGGGCCTGGTCCTGCACTGGGTTTAGGACCCTGGAATGAGCAGGCACCAAGGCCAAGGAGCTCACCCTGGAGAGGTGAAGGTCACAGAGGCCAGCTATGATAATTGCAGTAGCAAAGCTTCGTGGACACACGTTTCATCATGGGGTTCAAAGTGGAGGTGGCAGATGTCTCTAATAGTGGCAGTGTCATAATGTCACATGGGAACCACTGTGCCAACCTCCCAAATATCTTTCCTGGGAATACACTCGATCCTCTAGAACTGCTCAGGAGATAGATCTTCTACATTATAGATCAGATTATGGCATGCCCCAGCCCCAAGTTCTGCCATGACTCGTCGTTCTTAACAATAAAACCCCAGATCCTCCCCTCATGGCTCCTGAAGCGCCCCCACCAGACCAGAGGTCCTCTGGAAGCCAGGCAGCTCCAGTCCTTCCAGGATGGATGCCCACATGTGACCTCAGTCTGACCTCCTAGAAGACCCCGAAGTTATGAGAAGGTGAGCAGAGGAGCAGGCTTGTGCTGCTCTGGGCTAGGGCAGGGTCTCTTTGAGGAACCTGGAGCGCCTACCTGGGAGTACTGAAACAAAAGGCATGCAAAGGGGCTGAGCTGCAAAGAATTCAATGGCGGGACTCTGTTTAGAAGTGAAGCAGGGTTAAGAAGACCAACAAATCGAGGCACGCGGTGGTTGGGGCAGCAGGAAGCTGTACCCCTCGAGGAGTTAAGGGGGAGGGAAAGAAGGTGTTCTGGGAAGCCTGAGAGCCAGAGTCAAGGAGGAGCAGCTGAGGAGCTAAGGCCACGGCCGTCACAGCCAATGCCAAAACTGTGTAAGAAGGGAGCAGACAGAGATAAAGGGGGACGCCTGACCTCTGGCTCCTCCCATACTCCTCTCTTCTGCTGCAGTTTCCCTTTGGCCAGAGCCAGCTAGAATTTAGAGCCCAAGGGAGCCTGAGTGACGCATTTCTCAGGCGTTAGCCCTCTGGGGCTTGGAGGAGGTGGAGAGGGCAGAAAATTTATAAGATGGTAATGACCACAAAAAAGAATGATTAACAGAGCAGGTCCTACAAGGAGAATGAGAACAGCCAACCCTAAGAGGGTCAACTCTTCCCCAAGTAAGAGAATGCCATGTAAGGGAAGAGGGAGCCCAGCTGACAGGCAGCTTTCCCAGCCAGGCCGGATTGCTCACATAACATCCGGCTTCTGTGTCCTGTGCCTCTGCCAGAACAGTCCACACAGGCACAGACATCTCCGACCCTGGTCCTTGCACAGCCGCGGAGGGCAAAGGGGTTGTTCTACAAGCTGGGCCTCACCCAACTTCCTTCCCTAAGACGGAGACCTGGAGCCTTTGGTGCCATGCGTGAGAGGCAAAGATGATTCAGATTCAATGATAGCAATAATGATAAGAATAATAGTGATAACAATAACGTGTTATATAATGCGTTATAATATGTTATTGTTATCACTATAGCAATCACATGATTAAGCTCTTCCTATGGGCCAGAGACTGATCATTCTATTCACGTATATAGTCTCTCCCAAACCAAGAAGTAGTGTCTGTTATTATTCCCATTTAAAAGATGAGAATAAGACCTAGAAAAAGTAAGCATTTGCTGAGGTCACTCAAGTCAAACCCAGTTTTGCTGGCCGCAAGGTCAGGCTGCTAACTATTATGTCCTCAAAGCCACCGGGAGCCCACAGTGAGTGAAAGAGAGAGGCAGGATTCATGCAGCCCTTCATGGTCAAGGAGTCAGAGCCTGCCTCTCCAACACTGGTCCTGTATGCTCTTTTTTTCAGCCATGCCAATCGCTGTGGTATCCTGAGCACATCCAGCTTTCCGTCACCCCTGGGCCTTTGCACAGGCTGTTCCCGTTGCCTGGGATATTGCCTTCTCCCTTAATTCCCTTGTTGTTTGACTAAATCCACCTTGGTTTACTATTTCTCTGCAAAGCCCTTGGCTTACTATATCTGCTGCACATCCCTGTGCAGGACAGGTGCTCTTCTTGGGAGCATTCACAGCCCTCATCCTGCCCCTCCACAGGACTTAGGCCTCCATTGGTCCTCAGCATTGTCCTGTTTCCCACTCCAGGCTACAAGCCCTGCAAAGGCTGAGACACATCAGTCTGACTTACCCCTGGGTCGCTAGAGCCCAGCACAGTGCCTGGCATGTAATAGGTGCTTGGTAAACGTGTGGAAAGGCAGTTGGATTCTGGCAGGCTTGGCACGCCGCAGCCCGCAGAGAACCACGCCATGTGCTGCAGGACCAACGAGGAGGAGGAGTCTCTTCAATGACCTGAGGCAAGAGCATCCGGGACTCCCAAAGCAAGGGTCACTGAGCTGAAACCCATGGGTAGGCTTTTGAAGGCACCAAAGAAAGGGAAAAGTGTTTCAGGCAGAAAGGATACCATGTGCAAAGGCTCAGAGGAATGAAAATGCATGGTGAGTTATTTGGAAAGAATGACAAGAAGGGCCATAGAAGATGAGATCTGGAAAGGAAATAAGACCGGCTGGGTGAGGGGTGTCTGGACTGGACAGTAGGAGGCCAAACTGTGGTGAAGAGTACAGGCTTTAAGCTCAGAAGACTTGACTCTGAGTCCACATTTTGCCATATTCTGGCTCTATGACCTCAGGTGAGTTGCCTAAACTTTCTAAGTCTCGGTTTGCTCATTTGCCAAATGGGACAATAATAGCACCTGCCCCTAAGAGAATGAAATAAAGTAATACATGTAAAGCGCTTTCCACAGTAAAGAGTACCTGGCAAGCATCGGTAAGTGCCAAACCTTCATAGCCATGGCGTCCTTTCTGGCTGAAGGTGGGAGTGCTGTTAAAGGTTTTGTTGAGGAAGGACACAGGAATTGCCCAGGAAGTATTCATGGAAGGGATGAAGGGATGGGGGAGTTTTGAACAGGACCTTAAAGAAAGGGTTTATAGAGGGGAGACAGGGCGGGGAACACATGCTGGGGGTAGGGGATCAAAGCACAGGGTTGTCTGAGGCCAGCAGGAGGGGCAGGGCAGGGCGTGGGATAGACCAGGAGGGAGCGTGAGGGATGCAGTGGGCTGGACAGAGCAGGGCCTCCAGAGCCTGCGGGTCAGCGTGTGTGGTCCTGAGAAAAGTAGGAAACCACCACAGGCCCTTGCTTTCTCCCTGGTGAAATGGACTCATCTTTCCTGCCTCAGCGGCCTGGTGGGTCGCCAAGTGGACTACTGTCGGATCGCCTGCAGGTAGTGGCCGTGGTCATTATGGGAGGGCAGAGTCATCTATAGGGTGTCTGCATGCGTGCGTGAGAGTGAAGCCAGAGGGGAGGTCAGGGAGAAGACGGCAGCCACAGCTCGCAGGAGGCAGGGCTGCCCTGCCTCCTCCCCTACCCTGGCCCCTCTGAGCTCACACCTGCCTCCTGCCAGCCCCATGGCCTGGAAGCCCTGAGGGTACAGGCCCCCAGCCAAGCTGTTCCCAAGTCTCACTTCTCCCCCTCCACCCATCCACCTGTCAGAGGCAGGTGGAACCGGATGTGACCAAACTCTCTCTTTTTATAATTCTGAATTCCTATGCAAATTCTGGGGAGAATGGCTGAGAAGACGAAAGAGAACTGTAAAGGGCTCAGCATTAGATTTGAGCCAGTCCAGGGATCCTTGTTCTGGAAATGTGACATATTATTATTGTCTCTTTGTCCCCTACCTCATCCACTTTAGGAGGAAATTGTACTGGGGCTCCAGGGACCAGGGATCCTAGATTCCCCTGGTGGAGCCAGAGGCCCATTGTCCACATGGGGCACAGGGCTGCCCAGACAGGGGCTGGCACCTGCTCAGGGTTACCAGCCAGTCAAGTGGTGCAGATTGGACTGAGCTCAGATCTCCTGTGTCCAGACTGTCAACCCCCTGCTATATTAAAGCACTTCCAAGGGCAGAATATTGTCCCTGGAAGCTGCCAGGAGGCAGGGATAGGACCAAGTACCAAACACTGCCACCACCACCATCAAAAACAGCAGCTGTGGCATGCTGAGCACCGGTGACATGCTGGGGACTTGGCATTGTCTCCCCACTGACCCTCCCAGCAGCCCTTCAGGCTGCTCCTGGAATCTCCCTTTTTAAAGCTAAAGTTGACTGACTTGGCCAGGATCACACAAATAAGAGTGGGGATTCCGACCCAATCCTTTCTGACCACCACCTGGCCTCTCTCTATTCTGGAATGGCCACCAGAGGTGCAGCCTAAACATTAAATAATCTGCTAACTTCAAAATCTGCCCTGGGTACTGACCTGCTTAATAAGACTTTGCCAAGTCTTATTTTTTTTGACAAACCTTGTTGTAAAACACTCTACAATGGCAACCCCCATTTTCAGATGAGGAAACTGAGGCACAGAGGGGTTGGATAGCTTGCCTGGGCCACTCAGCCAATTAAGTGAGTGAACTGGGAATTCTTATCATATTCTACAGACGAGGAAAGCACAGCAGTCACCCTTGCAGAACCTGAGGTTACACAAGCACTGAATCTCTGTTGCCATCTCTAAAGTCTCCACAAAGAGGCCCCCTGTGGGGAGACAAAAGTGCCTCGTGCTGAAACCATTCTGGGCAAGACACTGACTGCTTTGGGTCTCAGTTTCCCCATCTCTAAAGCACTCCTGCCCACTCTGATAGCTCAGGGCGGAGCCCAGGCCTCAGACCTGGTGAAGGTCAGACACTGCCCAGACACACCCCTGTTGTTCTGATGGTTCGTGCTGGGTCATTTCCTGTCCATGGGAAGGGATCAGGGGTGTGTGCGTGTGTGTGTGTGTGTGTGTGTGTGTGTGTGTGTGGGTGTATAAAGGCATTTATATATGTGACAGGCACTGCTTAGGAAACTATAGGCCAGGGGAAAATCCCTTTATTTTACTGCCATCCTGAAGGGTGCTTTTATGAAAGACCTTGGGAAGCAGAAATTTGGGTGGCTGGTAACATAGACTCCCACTCAAGGAACACACCAACAGTACACACCCACCACCCCTTGCTCATCCTAGAAAACCGGTAAAGTTCAGAGCATGGGCTCTGAGGTCAGACTGGTGCAGGTCTCAGCCCTACCATGTGTAGCTGGGTGACCTCAGGCAAGTTACATGAATCTCCATGCCCCAGTTTCCTCCTGGTTTTTGAGAGGATTAAATGAGATAATACGTGCATAAGAGCACTTAGCCCCAAGCCTGGCATGAAGCAAGCGTTCTCAGTTATTGCAATTCAGCTTTGCTCTCACATGTCGCTTACCCATCCACCCTCTCTTCCAGTCTCTCAGCAAACATGGTTTGGAACTTTCCTCAATGGTGTCCCCCCACCTCATCCTGCAAGAACATAGGGAAAAAAGGAGACCACCCTCTTCCAGATTCCAGATATGAGGTCAAATGTTGTAACAAAGTACAATAAATTCAGTGGCTTAATTTAACACTGTTTATTCTGTTACAGTTCCAGAAGTCAGAAATCCAAAATCAATTTTGCTGGGCTACAGTAGTGGTGGCAGGGCTGGTCCCTTCAGGAGCCTCTAGGATCCCTTTCCCTGTTTTTCTCCTTTTAAGAAGTGCCTGTGGGCCTGGGCTCCCATCCCCTTTCCCCACCTTCAGGCCCAGCAGCACCGCATCCCCTTTCCTCTCTGACGTCTGCTTCTGTTCCTACATCCCCTCCTGCTGACACTGACCCTTCTGCCTCTCTTAGGAGGACCTGGAAAAGCCAGGATAATCTCCCCATCTCCAGACCCTTATCTTAATCACATCAGCAAAGTCCTCTTCTACTATGTGATGAAGTTTCTGTGGACTGGGACCTAGACATTTGGGGGCCGCTTTTGCCCACCATACCCAGGCCCAGAGTCCTGGCCCATTGGTGTCTTGGGGTCCCAGAAAAGAGAGAATTACAGTTGCCAATCTTCATCCCTGGACACAGCTGGAAAGTCATTCCTTTCCAGATCCACAGGTACTTAGATCAAGGCCAACTTGTGCATTTCTGTTGATAGGACTGAGGCCTGGATGTGACCAGCTCAGGCCAAGCCCCAGGTAAGTTGGTGCCTCCCTTCTGGTGAGACCAGCTATCTTTCTAATGTGTACCCAGACTCCAGGGTTTTTTCTCTCCCACCCAGCCTCCAGTATGATCTTATTAAAACATTGCTGACCTCCTTCCTGCCTCTCCTGCTTGAAATCCTTCCCAAGCGCCCTGCTGCCTCCAGGATAAAACCTAACTCCTGATCTGGGTCACTGTAACCTTTTTGACCCAGACTCAGCTTACCCCATTCTCAACTTCCTCTCCTATCCTCTCCTTTCCCTCTCCTGCCAGAGACATTCCCAAGGACACCAGTATCTTCATCATTTTCATCATCAACCATTTTGACAATGAAATCCACAACTTCCTTTTACTGAATGCAAATAACCGTGCAAGGGAATGTGCTAAGATTCATTATCTTTGCAAATACTATTCTTGGAAGTAGAATTCCTGATTCTTTCTCCCGCTTGTCACCTAGTACATGGGGCTTTCTTGGGGGGAATAAAAGCCACTCCACCCTCCTGGCAGGATTTAATTCACCCTCTGGGAAGCCCCTGCCGTCCTTACCTCCGTTGCAGCCCTGCAAATGTTCTCCTCTTCCCGCCTTCCTGGTTTCCACCTTGTGCTCCTTGGGGATGGTGATCTCTTCTTCACTGAGGCATCCCTAGCACTGAGCATTTGATGTGGTGCAGATTAAATGCTCAGTAAAATATTGGAGAAAAGTATGAATCAAAACCTCCGCCCACACTATTTACTTCCTCTTTATCCAAGCTTGCTCCCAGCAGCCCCTCATCATGGAGGTGCAGGTTTCTGAGAACAGCACGGGGCTGGAATCCTTGGGGATTCTGCTTGATCAGGACCCAGACCTTAAGTGGGGAGGCAGGTAAGAGTCAGTGTTCTAAGTGCTGAATACATCTTTAATCTGTACTCATCTAGTCTCCAAACTTCCTTACATAGTAGATTCCACTATCACGCCAATTGGCAGATGAGGAAACCAAGGCACTGTGAGGTCAAGAGCTGCCCCAAATCTCACAGCCAGGAAACTGGATGATGAAAATCGTGGTGGCACGAGGGTTTGACTGCAAACTGCCTCTGGGGAAGCCGGTGCCTCCACCCCCACCCCCACTGCCTCACGCGCTCCTTAAGCATTTACTCTGTAAGAACCACAAAGCAGATATTCCACATGCAGCACACATTTAATCTCCTTAATGGTCCTGAGATGCACTATGGCTTGCGCCTGTTTTAGCGACTTGGACAGCCTCATTCAGTATAAGACTTCACACTTACATGATGGAGCTTCCTGACCAAAGTATCAAGGTTGGCTTTAAACTTCCTTCAAGGCTCAGCTGAAGGAATGGCCGGTGGGGAATAAATCAATCCTGGAACGAGGCAAGTCCCCAACTGCAGTAGGCTCCTGCCCTGTTGCCCCAGCTCAGGCCTAGGGAGCCTGGTTAGTTTTGTCAAGAGGCAGTTTGGACATTTCAGGATTAAGTCTGGTGGCTGGAGGCCTTCTTTGAGTTGGTGGAGAGAGAGAGGAGTGGGTTTGGAGTCAGTATCCTAGGATCAGTAACTTCGCTTCTTCTCTCAAGACTGCACCAGCTCTGTGGCCTTGGGCAAATCATTTAAACCTCTGTGCCTTAATTTCCCCACTTGTAAAATGGGGAGGTAATACCTTCTTTGAAGAACTGTTGCAAGGACTAAATGAAATGGGTATGTAGAACTCCTGGTACATGCCTGGTATGTAATCATGATAACATTAATATTAAAAATAATAACAGGCTTACAGAAGGAATTGGCTCAAAGTCACACAGTGACCTTTCTACCTGACCTCTTTCCTTTTTGCAGCCTCTGTCTTCATCAGTGACTTCAGCACTCTCTCTGCTCCCACAGTCTAAAACCAGAGAGTCCTCTCTGACTGGTGCTTCTGCCTGGCTGCCTTCCTCCCCATCCACCCCCAGTTCAGGCAGCTATCAAGTGCTCAGTGCCATGTGACCCACCTCCAGAATTGCACCCCCAGTGTTTCCGCCCTCCCCCCACTTCTGGACTAGCTCAATGGCCTTCTCAAGAACCAGAGGACAGAACAATGCCTAACACTTCACAGCTACTCAATGAATGTTGTTGAATGAATGTTGTCATGCTCTCTCCAGATACTTTTCCTTCTAATTCTCCAGACACCTTCCTTACCAAAAAAAAAATCCTCTAGTCCAGAAAGAACTTCAAATCCGTTGCCATGTACACACAAAACCCTCTACCACCAGCCCCTGCTTGGCCCCTTCTGCCCAGCTGATCTACCACCCCCATCATTTTTCCTTACATCTTTCATAATTTTTGTAATTCACCTGGCTTGTCTCCTTCTGTTCCCTGTGGTTGCAACGTCCTTCCCTTCCTCCCCAGACCCACTCAGCAAATTTCTAGTCACCTTTCAAAACACTCTTTACTCATGCTACAAATACGTGTTGCATGCCCACAATGTGTCAGGCACTGTTCTAGACTCTGATACTATATCAGGGGACAAAATAGGAAGTCCCTGACCACAGGATGCCTGCAATCTACTGACAACCTGATAGCAGAGGCATCAAATGTGGTTAGAGATGGGGTTGAGGAAGGGGTTCTCGCAATTCCAGCACCCTCTCCAAGTTTGCTTTTTCCAAACCCTCCTTCCACTCGGATAGCATTACCCCTCCTTCCAGGTGTCCCCTCTGTACTGGGATATTGACTGTAAGGGTCTATTTACATGTCTGTTTGCTGTGACGGCCAGGACTATATTGTTTCTGTGTCATGGTGTCTGAAGTTTGTCCACTGAAAGGAAGGAGTCAAGGAAGGAAGGAAAGAAGAGTGAGAGAGACTCGGTGGGGCTGGAGATGGTAGGACCACAGACCCCAGCTGCATCAGATGGAGATTTGTCCACAAACATACAAAGCTCTGCCCTAACTTGGATTCTGTCTCTCATCTTGAAATGACTGAAACCCAGCTTAGAAATTTTCAACCTACTGGATGGGATATTCAGCATTTGGAGCGCTTCTGTGGCTCCCAGGTCCCTTGATGGCTTTCCGCCCACCCTGCGCGGCCGACCTGGGGAATCAGCGTCACCCTTGAGACCCTTTAGTCCTTGAGACCACTGAGGTGAAGGGCGTGGGGAAACCCAATGAGAATTAGCCCTTGGCCTTTCACGTAAAAAGGATCTCATTTACTGCCACTGCCACCCCACGGTGGTATTAATAGCCCCCTTTAAAGTTGAAAAACTAGAGGTCAGAGGTTAAGTAATGTGCCCACTGTCACCAGCTAATGGGTACAGCCCAGATTCACTCTCAGGTCATCTGGCCCCAGAGCACAGAAGACATTTCACTTTTTAAATTTCAGTCCAAGTTTTAGGGCCTAGACGAGGATCTCTCAACTTCAGTACTACTGACATTTGGGCCAGGGATCCTGTGCCTCTACCTACTAGATGCCAATGGCACCCACACCTTCCCCCAGCACATACACACCAGTGTTGACAAGAAAAATGTCTCCAGCCATTGCCCAATGTCAACTGGGGGCAAAAAAATCTCCCCACTGGTCTACCCCCACCAGAGCATCTTGGACAAGTCGCATGGCCTCTTTGTGTATCACCACTCTCCCCTGTAAGACAGTCTGGGGACCTGGTCTCCAGGGGCACAGGGACCCATTAGGGGGCAAGTAGCAATTTTGTTTGCATGCATTTTAATATTTAATCTTAATCTATGTATATTTAATTTTAGCCAAGATAAGAGGTTAATCTTTATTAGTATTTGCTATTTAGATTGATAGTAGAACACATCTAAATTTTTAAATAAATGTGGTGGATGGAGACAGGTTTCATATTTACTGAGAGAGATGACAGTCAGAAAATGTGGAGACCCCTCTGCTAGATGGTTCCAAGGTTTCTGCCAGGTGCCTATCTTCAGTTTTCTGAAAATAAAAGAGAACCCCCCACAGGACTATGAAGCCAGGGGCTCTTCCTTTCTGAGCTTCAGCTTCCCCATTAATTAAATGGAGATAGAAGAACCTACCTCATAAGAGTGTTGCATGAGCCAAAGAAATAATGCATGTACAATACTTAGCACAGAATATAGTGCTCAGAAATATTCTTATTTGTATATTTGGATGAGGAAACTGAGACTATAGGAAGTTCTACAACTCTCTTAGGCCTGATTTCTTGTGTGGTGGAGTCCAAATTCAAACCCCAGCTCTGTCACCCCAGTCCGTCTTACTGTCCACACCCCAATACACAGACCCCATGGTACTTTACAGAATTCACTGAGGACAGAAGCCATCACTGTCTTGCCCTTGCATGCTCCTGTCCCTAGCACCTGGCACTGCATAGCATACATCAACTTTCTCTTGAATTTGGTTGAATAAACAAATTGGTTCTCAGTCCCGATTCATGTTACATCTTCCTGTCAGCCTTAATTTATACTTTCCTTGAGGAATGCAAACTTCAAAGCTACTGCTCCAAAAGATAGGTGTTTGTTAAAATTGGTTGAAGGGATGAATAAGTGAATGAATGAACAACGAACAGACAGTATCTGTTTTGGGGTCAAGCCTCAGTCAGATTTCCTAAAAATTACCCAAGTACTGAGGAAAGGGTACTCTCCTAGCACCTGAGAGTATTCCTTCAAAGCTTGAATCATGGTTTATAACTGTGTGATTGTCAGCTTCTCCCCTGCTTCCCCGCAGAAACTGCAATCTCGGCAAAGTCGGGATGTGTTTTTTCTGCTCAGGGTCATATCTCCACAGCCCTGCCCTTGTCTGGCTTACAGTTGCTCTCGTTACATGTATGCCAATGGAACACATGAGTACATAAAGTAAGATATAACCCTAGCCTCTCCAGCCTTTTATAGCTGAGGCTTGGAGCATGAAAGTGACTTGGCCATGGTCTCTAAGCCAGCCAGCCTCAGAGCTAGGCATACTGCCACCCAGTTTCTTCCCGCCTCCCTTCCCTTCATCAGGAATACTAAGGTAAAGGAATTAAGAATCCCAGGAGTGTCTCTGAATAGAAAGGAGAGAAAACATCTCCGTAATTCCCTGTGGGAGTCAGTGGAAGATGTAAGGCAGCGAGGAGGAATCCTTCCAGACTGCACCAAGGCCAAGCTGGGAACTTGAACCAGCCCCCATCGTCCACCTACCCTGGCTCTTGATTAAGTAGGTAATAATGGAAATGTACTTTGCAAATGAATAGGTGTCTCAGAAGGAGAAACCAATTAGTACACCCCAGCTCTGGGCTCACCAAAACTTTGCAGCCTCTCTTCTACCCACCCACTCATCCGTCATCCCTCCGTTCATACGGCTGGGGTGAGTAATGGGCATCAGCCAGCCAGTGCTAGCGGCTACTTGGGTGACTTTGGGCAAAACTCTGAACATTGCTATGCTTCAGTGCTCTTTATGTAAAATGGGCACCGTAACGGTGTCTATCTCCCAGGGTTGTTATGAGAGTTTGAAGTTAATATATGTAAATGGCTCAGAACAGCGCCTGGCACACAGTATGTGCTGTGGAGTGTGGGTTTCTATGTGTCAGCACTGTGTCAGGCACTGAGAATACACCTCTGTTGCCTGCTCCTGTGAGCTCTCTGTTGTCACGGGGGCATGCCTGTGCTCCCAGCAAACACCCACTCCTCCACTGGATGCCAAATCCCATCCCTCTGGTCTGCTCAAAACTACGGCTCCAGAGACTCTCCCCTTATGCCTGCATCATCAGTTTTTTGCCTCTGGATTTGATCATTCTCATCAGCATACAAACATGATGCTGTGTGTGTGTGTCTGTGTCTCTCTCTCTCTGTCACACACACACACACACACACACACACACACACCCTTCTCTTGAGCCCACATCCTCCTGTAACTACCACCTTGCTTCTCTGCTGCTCTTTATAGTGAAGCTCCTGAAGAGAGCTGGGTACCCACCACCCCCAACCTCCACATTCTCTCCTCTCTTGCTCCTGGAGCCACTCTGGTCAGGCTCACGCTCTACCATTCCTCCAAAGGTGCTCTTTGGACTTATTAACGTCAACAGTAACTCTCACCACAAATCCAATGGTCAAGTCTCAGTCTGGGACTTAGTGAACAGGGCAGCAAGATTGGACACACATTCACTTCCTCCTCACTGTCTATAATTGGCTTTTAGGACCAACAGTCTTTTGAGCTCCTCCTATCTCAGTGACTTCTCTTCAGTCTCCTTTGCTGGCCCTTGTCCCCCAACCCCACCATCCCAAACACAGCATGCAGGGATGCAGGGCTCAGTCCTTGGTCCCCTTCCCCTCTGGAGCTACCCTCCCTCCTCAGCAGTCTCCTAAGCCTGCTGGCTTCAAATGCCATCTATACACTGTTGGCTCCCAAAGGTGTGTCCCCCACCCAGGCTCTCCCCTATCTGCTCAATGCCTCTGTGTGGACGTCTCTAGGTGTGGCATATTGAACATGCTTACAAACATCAATTTCCTGACCTGTACCTTAGCAAACACCCTGAATTGCTTCTCTTTCTGTCTTTCCCATCCCAGTTAACACGAGCTCAATCTTTCCATTTGCTCAGGTCCAAATTCCTTAGAGTCATTAACTCCTCTCTCTTTTTCATTCTGCCTCTCCAACCTGTCAGCAAATATTGTTGATTCTTCCCTCAAAAAATGTTCAGAGTCTGCTAACCACCTCTGCCACCGCAGGCTGAGCACCGTGATTGCTCACCTGGATTGCAGCAAGTCTTCATAACAGGTTTCCCTGCTTCCTTGTCCCCTGTTTTCGACACAGTCCCCAAAGGGAACCTGTTTAAACAGGAGGCAGATCATGTCACTTCTCTGCTCAAAACCCTCCAATGGCTCCCATCACAACTGGAAGAGTGGCCGGAGACAGCACAACACCCCACACGGTTCTGTGGACCTTCTGGCACCCCGCGGCCCCGTGTACCTGTGCCCTCCCGCGGGCGCTCACACACTGCTCCTGGCTGCTTCTGAGACCTGCCTGGTTCGGCAGAGCTCTGTCTTTGGAGACCGCACTCAGGCTCTGGGCTGCTCTCAGCGAGGTCTGCTGCCCACCCACTTCAGTTAGCGCACCTTCACCCCACACCCATGTCTCCCCTGCTCGGCTCTCTCTACCCTGGTGTGCCACTGCATCCTGACACACCGGGGGCTTTGCTCTTTTGCCTGCCGGTCAGCCCTCCCTGGAATGCCAGCTCCATGCCCACAGGGGGTTAGGACAGTTTTGTATGCTGTCAACCGTGCCTAGTCAGGGTGCAGTTAACATTTAATAAGAACGAATTTTCTATCAACCATGTCTTCTTCTGCTCATTGTGAGGGCAGAAGCTGCCTCTTCGCCATGTGCGTGCACCCAGTGCCGAGCGGAGAGGCTTGCCACGGCCTCTCCGGAGGATTTGGCAGAGGAATGAAAAGAAAACGGAGTGAGCACATGCATGAAGAATTCCGTCTATGTGCTTGCCGGGGTTGGGTGGGGCTGCACCCACTGTGTTCTTCCAGGAACCGTCATCCTTCTCAACGTGTTCTCGGGGATGCTCTTCCAAGTCAGATCACGCATGTGGGCTCTGGCTTGGAAGGTACAGCCTCTCCTCTTCTCCCCTGTGTGTTCTACCTGCCCTCAGACCAGGGCCTGCTCTTTCAATGTCTGTGCAGATCCTTCCCCTCTCCCATGCAGCCCCTCCCAATACCCTGGCCCCCCAGGCTCTCTCTGTCCTAGCCTTGCCCTTCCTGATGCCCAGTGAGTCAACAGGAGGCACTCTGTCCCACACCTCCAGACAGGGTGGAGGCGGTTCCCAGGGTGAGGAATGGCCTTTCTCCAGCTGCCTGCCTGGAGAATGTCCCTGGAACTCTTCCCTTCTGCCCTTGGGCAGAGGAAGGCCCACCCTCCCCAGGGGTCCATCACTTAGGAGGTGGTGGGAACTTCTTTTCTGATGGCTTCTATTTCCTCAGCAAGGTGGGAAGCAAGGTCTTCCACTCAAAGTGATGATGGGCAAGGAGATGTTGGGGTTTGGAGGATGGAGGAGCAAGTTAGAGTAGTTGGGAATGGGAGAGTGACTGTAGAAAAAAAATCACCATTGCTTGCAGGGCAAAAATTAGTGTGTTTGGATGTTTTTCGCAGGCGGTGGTTAACCGCACAGCAGCAGACTCGGTGGAGAGTCACCTTTAACCAGGGCTGGGGTTTTGCCCAGTTAATGAGTCAAGTGGGAACAAGAGGAATTGTGTATGTCAGGGAGTGACGATGATGAAATGGCAATACGAGAGTTAAAAGAGTGTAAGAAGGACGCCCAGTGGCCCAAAGGCCTAAGTTTGCTAGGAAAAGTCTGACAACAGATTTGAAATTGGGACTATTCCAGAACACCTCTTCCAGAAAGTCCCCTGACCTACCTCTTCCCAGGCACTCTCCTATCTATTCGCACAATACTTTATTATGCTTACTCTTACTACATTTTAGTACATGATTTAATGTGTATCATCCTACTGGGCTATGAACACTCGCAGGAAGGAACGAGTCCTCACACTTCTTTGTAGCCCAATGCCAGAGCCAAGAAAGCGCTAAGCAAGCACTGACTGACTGAATAAATCTGCTAGAACCCAGACCATGTTCTGTGTAATAATAAATCCTCACATTTGGGTAGCGATTCAGTTTGTAAAGCAATTCCACATCCATGATCTTATTTCAATTTTACAGCAAACCTACAAGATAGCAACTCATTCACTCATTCATGCACTCACTCTTCATTCACCTGAGTAAGAGCACTTATTCTGTGTCAGACACTGTCTCAGGCAACAGAATGCATGAGCAAACAGAACAGATAAAAGTCCCTCATTCCATGGGGCTTATATTCCTGCAAAAGGTGTTAGAGCGCAGCTCAGAGAGGCTAAGGAAGCTAGCCAAGATCACAGGGCTTGCAGATAAAAGAACCCAAATCAGGTCACAGGGCTGTCTGACTCCCAGTGCAGGGAATGCATTTTTCACCATACCACAGTTACCTCAAGGGATCATGGGCTTATCCATGAGGTGTTTTTTTTTTTCCCCTAACTTAACAACAAATAAAAGGAGACTTGGCAGAAATCCACACCCTGGGACTACCTTGGAACTCCTACCCTTGTCTGGTGTGTGTGTTTAACAAAGATGTGAGAAATACCTGCCAGGTCTCTTCTTGCCAGAGCCAATGACAGAAGCCACACAGCATTGTGAGCACAGCGTCTGCTTGTGTGCAAACCCGCAGGCATTTTTAGCAACTTTGGGGAACATAAAGAAAGCTGTTGGTTTTGTTTGCACATATTTTTCGCCTTTGCAGAAGGCTTCCCACCAAGCAGCAGCCTCAGAGTTGCCTTTTATTTGATCTTAATACATGCAGTCTTTATAATTCACTAGCTGAGCTGCAGTTGCAAATGACTTCACCTGTTTTTGGTGCCCTCACTTGGAAAATGGCTTGATAATAAAGGTCCTACTCTTTGAGTAGTGGGGAGGATTAAGTGAGGTCCTGTGGAAATACCAGGCTTTCCATAAAGCTTTGTGCCCTGGGGGAGGGCTGTGGTTAAGTACAGAGGTACAGCCTGAGGAGAAGGTACCATGAGTGGCTGCAGGACCCGGATTCGAGCCCGGCTCTACCACTCATGGCTGCACAACTTTTGGGGTGTGCCTTCGTCACAGTCGCCCCTCTAGCCTGCTCCCTTATCGACGGGAATAGTCAGACATACCCAAAGGATCGTAGTGAATGCTAGAGACATGTACGTATAGTGGCTGGCACTGAGTCTGCATTGTCCAGCAAATGGCATACCGTGTTCATCATTATTATAATTATTATCATTATCACTATTGCTAAAGTATGTGGCTGTTAAGGTCTACAAGGACTTCAGGAATTTTAGACTGGACATTCTTTGAGGCATGCATTATGTCTTATGTACCTCTTCATACCCAACGCCCAAAGCTCAATCCAGCAGTTAGCAACTGCTAGTAACATTTGGAGAACTGGATTAGACGAAGAAGGAAGAGACCGAATCCCTAGACAGCAAAGCACAGGCTTGAACGGAAACACGTGTTCAGCGCACATTTACCACAGGGCAGACCTTTGTTTTTACAGGTATTTATTCCTCCTACAGACTTATAAGGCAGGTATACATGTCATCCACATTTTAAAAATTAGGAAGCTGACACTGAATAGTCAAAGGACTTGCGCAAGTCCACTGAGCTGGTGGGTGGCAAAATGAGGGCCAGACCCCGTCAGTGTCTGGCCTCTGAGCCCACACTCTTAACCTCTGCCTTGCACTTCCCGGGAATACTTCTGGTTTGAGGTTTCCCCTTCTTCTGACCTAGTTGACTTCCTGGCCCACTGGTTGTTTCTGATGTTCCCAGCAGGAAGAGCAAATCTCTCTATAGGGGCCTAAGTAAATGATTTGCGAGGCCAGCCTCCTATTGTTTGGGCACGTTTGTTGTGTTTTAAGCAGGCACTGGAAATGAAAACGGAGGCCAGCACCACACAGGTGTGGTCACGTCCTCCTGTGCAGTGCCCTCCCATGCAGGAAGCAGAGGTCCCCCCTGCCAAGGGGCACAGGAGCCCCATTCATGCCCACCTCCTGGGGAGTATGTGCTGGCACCCAGATCTGAAGGGGAAGAAAGACAGGGTTAGCCTGCCACCGGGAGCCCTGCCAGTGGGGTCAGAGGCCAGCAGCTGGGAACAGGTAGACACCAAATTCCTCCTCTGTTCCCCAACTTACGTGCTGCTTCCAGTAGGGCATGACAGGCGATATTGCCGACAGCCTGTTGTACGGTCCACACCTGGGTGTGGGATCACGGTCCCTCACCCAGAGAGGGTAGAAGTCTCACCCAAGGTCACACAGTCATCAGCAGTAGAGCCAGGACTGCCATTTTCCTTGTTCCCAGGTCTGTGATCTATCCGCAATGTGATGGCAAGGGATGGAGATCAAATCCCAAAGGAATTGTCCAAAAGACTATATCAATAATGTTTTGGAGTGGGACCATAAGAACAAAGCAGGTAAGAGCTCCATTTCTAAAGTGAGAGCCACCTGAGGTTGAATTCCAGCCCCACCTCTAGTTTAGTGATCTTGAACGAGTCATGTAACCTCACAGGCTGAGATAAAAACATGTTAGCTTTATTTCTTCCTTAAGTCTCCACATATTTATTGGACATTAAAGTGGGTGCTTTATGCACAATATCCCATTCAATACTGACAATAATGCTCTGGGGCAGGAATTAAGATCCCCATTAAGCAGATGAGAGCACTTGTCCAAGGTAAGTGAGGGGCCCAACTCTCTGACTTCAGGGCCCTTGTTTTCTATGCTAGTTCATAGATGCCTTTTGTTTTGTTTTAATCCAAGGTGGTATGGATAAACTAACATTACCCTGCAAACCAACACCCAATGCCCAGATGTGAGACTTCTGTTATTCCTATTAACTGCCACAGTGCCTCCCTTCCTTTAGAAGAACAAGATTTCTCTCGGCATGGTTTTCTTAGCACCCGCCTCAGAATCACCAGGAAGGCTCATCAAAAATTCAGATTCCACAACCAGAGCTACTGAACCCCCGTTGCTAGGTGCAGGGCTGTCCACCAAGCTCTCTGGTTGACTCTGAAGCCTGCTGAGGTTTGAGAGCCTTTGGGAGTTAGTAGCCCAATAAGCACTGGGTGAACTGAAGAAGGAAGACAGTTTCCAAAAGCAAAACTCTAACAACTAGCAGGCTTGGAAAGCCATCTTGCATGTTAGGATCATGGTATGGTCATCAGGGAGCAGCAGACCCTGGGCTGGGGAAGGAGAGATTTAGGACACTAAGAGGGCAGAACTGGGGATCCCCAGTGCCCCTAGCTGTAGTGCCAGAGGGGAGTTTTGGCCTGGAGGAATAATATCAATCCAGTTCATGTGGCAAAGTTTCCCGGGGTATCTATCCCCAGAGGCAGGAAAGGCAACATGCCATTAGGTCCCACAGCAAGTGATGGAAAAGGGCCAGGAAAAGAAGGAAATAGGGACCAGGTCTGGCACTCTGGGAAACTGGCTAGAGGAAAAAGGACCCAGGGTTCCAAAAGAGATATAAGGCAAGATCTCTATAAAGCAAAAGGGCACCCTGAAGGTCTAGGGCATAAGGTAGAAGGGAGCAGGTACAGGGACTTGACGTAAACCACTGAGTGAAAGCCCAAAGGAAATGGCCAGGACAGTGTCCAGGGGAGGAAGCCACGTGGCCCCAGCGTAGAAGTTGCAGGGCTGCGGGGGCGGGGGAGCAGGCACACAACTGCAGCGTGCGCTCTGGAAGTCACCCAGCCTAGCCCCTCTTTGCAGAGTCTGCCACTTGCCTGAAGCACATCGGGGTGTATTTTAATACTGGTCCTGCCATGATTGTGTGTGACCTCAGTCAAGCCCCTTCATGACTTTGGGCCCCTGTTCTTCCTGTTCCATGAGGCACCACTCTTGAGGACTCCAAGGTCACTATCAGCTCTTCTTTCTACCTACCAGGGTATCTATGAAAATTAACGACTTTATCTATGAATGATCCAGACCCCACATGCCTCTTGAACCCATTATCTTGCTGGTTTCTGTCTGATTAGCATATGCCTATCTTCATCCTAAGCCCAAGCACAAGCAGGAGACAAGTCCCCAGTGGATTTCAAGCCAGGGTTTCTCCTACAGGCCAGGGTGACTTGCTCTAGCTCTGCACCTGGGTGTCAGAGCTGCCGAGGCAAAAGCAGAGAGCTCTACCAGGAAGGTGAGTGTGCTCACCTTTGGTTAAGGCAACAACGACAGAAAAAAGAAAAGGAATTAGGGGAGCAAGAAAGAGGCACCCGGCACACCACACTCCTTGGGGGGTCCCCAAGTCCACAGGGAGAGTAGGAGGGCGCCACTCAAGAGACAGGACTGAGGAGGCGGGCACCTAGGAGCGCTTGGCTCATTTGGGAGTGTATGAAAGGATGGGGGCAAACTGGTCCCCTCACTCAGAAAATGTGAGCAGGCAGAAACCAAGTACCAAAATATTCCCAAGCTGGGCGGCAGCCGGAGGAACAGGCAGAGTTTTGCCTATTGCAGCAAAATTGACTGAAATCTCAGAAATTTTTTTAAAGGTGATGGAACGGGCTTCTTGAATACCCAGGGTGGCAACCGAAGGGTGGGAAGGAGCCCAGAGAGATGGGGCCTGTGGAGCCACATGACTCTGCCAAGTATAAGTGATAAGATAAAAGCGAGTGCCTCCCTGAGCCTTAGTTTCTTTGATGTAAATGTGTGTATCACCTAAATTTATTTAAAAAATTAAGAACTGTACCATAGCTCACAGATCCTAAGATACAGATATTAAAACTCTGAAACTAGGGCATGTCTTATAATCAATGACATTTTAGAGTCTGAAATAATAGTATATAAACTCATCACACAGAGGGGACATTCAGTAATTATGGACAAATATTATCTAGTAAGAGCCAGAAGACATATGCTGTAATACATCCTGCAATACATTTAAGGCAGATAAAACAATGCCAGGATGGCCAGTTGGCTGGAGAATAGGAACCATATCCTCTGTTCATTGTACACTGTTCTTGATCTGTCAGACAAATAGGTATCCTAAAAGGCCCCTGAGGTTCACTCCGAATCGGAGATTTCAGATTCCTCGGACATTCCATCTGCTACTACAAAACTACCAACCACTAAAGAGTTCCCTATTCTCTGAATCTAAACTCAGGACACATGATTTCTCAGCATTTGCAAAATGAAATCCAATGTCTAATCTAACTCAAGTCATCTGCTGCAGCTAGAACCCCCCAAGGTTCTCAGAACCATATTGCTTCCCACCTCTGGCTTTTTTCATGTGCTCTTCCTTCTGCCTGGAATTCCCTCTTCCGCTGTGCTGGGGGCACTGGGTACCGCAGAGGCAAACGGATTTGGATGCTGCCCACGGGTTACTATAGCCTGGCAGTGTAGACCATTAAGCAAGTAATAACACGTAGTGAGAGGGAACTCAGGGCAGGCTGAGAGCAGGAAAACAGGGGGACCCTCTCCTTAAACCGGCTGTCTGACAAAACCCCACTCTTCTCTTGGGGCATAGCTCAGCATGCCCTCCTCTGGGAAACAGTCCTAGACCCTTAGGATGGACTAACTTCCCCATCGATGGGCCCCAAGCCTGGGGTAGCGCCTCACTCTGTCCTCTGGACCCCTGACCCCCCTTCTAGACTGTGAGCTCTATGAGGGCAGAAATGCATCTTATTCATAGCTGAATTCCCAGCAGGATGGCATGAACATGGGAAGGGCTCAGTAAATGTTTGCTCAGTGGAGATCAATTAATAAAGGATTTATTTTGTAGTGGAGGATTTGTCTATATGAAAAGTCCCACAAAAGATATAAATAACCCATTACATTTAGCTGCCCTCTCCCTGGGCCTCAGTATTTGTCTCTGCAAAATAAAGGAGTTACCGCTTTCAATGCTTTTCTTTTTTAATTTCTCCTCTTCTTTCTCTCTTTCCTCCCCTCCTTTCTCTCTTTTTCTTTCCCTTGTCCCCCCTTTCCATCTTTTCCTCTCTCTCTTCCCACATTTTTCTTTCTCTTTTTTTTTTACTAGTTGAATGCTTTCTTCAACTTAAATATTATTCAGAAGCCCCACATGTAATGCAAATAAAGACTGAAAGTGAGAGGTGGTGTCTGGAGCTTCAGAGCTTATCTCTGTTCTCCCTTCTGCAGGAAGAGTGCAGTCCTATGCCCATGAAGGACCCTCTCACCTCTAACACTGAGTCAGGCTGTAATGAACTGCACCTTGAGTAGCCAGACTCACCGAGGCCAGATATTACAATCTGAAGGTAACATTAAGTATTTATCGAATGCCTAATATATGCCAGAGCAGCCAGGCTCTTTAAGAAAATTATGTCATTTCCACTTTATTTTTTCCTGCCAACCCTCTCTCTTTGCCCCAATTTCTTCATTTCTAAGTTAAAAATAATCTTGTATTGTTGTTAGCTGCCTTAAATACTTCTGGAGAATGAATTAGAGTTATAAATAGGTATGAATACAAAATACGGCATTTGCTTAATCCTCACAATAAACCTGTGGGGTTGGTTTGGTAATTCTGTTTCATAACTGAGATCAACAGGGCTCAGAAAGGAAGCGAAATTGCCCAAGATCCTTCCAGGAAGGCAGCAAGCACCAGCCCAGCTCACACCTGTGGGTGCTCCCCACGCCCTAGCCTGCCCTCTCTAAGAGGCGTGTACTTACTAATTTATTTAATGCCTGCAAAACCCCATGAGATGGATACTGTTGTAGCCATGTTACAGATGAGAACCCAGAGGGTAAAAGAGGTAAAGTAGATTGTCCAGGGCCACCCACCCAACAAAAGCAGAGCCAGGCCTTGAACCAAGTCTGCGAGATGCCCAAGGCTGGGCCAGTATTCAGTGTGGAGCCCACACTCCTGCCTCCAAAGCCTGCTCCTTACTCCCTCCTCCTGTAGAAGGAACTCTCTATGCCCTCCTAGGTGAGGCTAGGAAAAATACACAAACGCCAGGGACACCACAGTGAATCGCAAAAGCACACACCATGATCATTAAGCAAAATATACCACGTAGAGGCAAGTCTGAGTTTCACTGAGATTTGGCTGTATGACCTTTTGCAATTATCTAACCTGTGTCCATTTTTTCAGGAACAAAATGTTGATTATAATTTTAACGATCTCTGAGGTATTGTTGAAAGGCATGAAAACCTGAGAATAGTATCTAGCATGGAATAAATACTCAATAATTGCTAGCTCTTATTATGTGTATCTAAAACGCCTAGGAATTAATAGCAGCTCACTAGTTATGTGATTATGATCTCTGTCTATGTCTTGGGGGATTCCGCACATCTGTGGAACTTTTGACCACAGGGAAGCTAGGACTTGCTGCAGAACTCACTCAGTGTGGAATCCTGATCGTGTTCATTTTCTCCTAGCAAGAAGGCTCCAAGTCCCTTCCAACAGAAACTTATTCAGATCAAGAAAGCACCTACTGTGTACCAGGCGCTGTTTGAGGCTTTGGGTCCAGAGAAATCATAGAGACACAGAGCCTTTCTGCTTGTGTGTGTGTGTGTGCATGTGAAAATATTAATAATATAATATTTATCATTTCAACCATTCACAAGCATCCAATGCAGTAGCAATAAATACATGCACAATGTTGTGTAACCATCACCACTGTCTATACCCAAAACTTTTTCATCCCAACAAAAAACTCTGTACCTATTAAAAAATAACTTACCCTTCCCTCTTCCCCTGGCCTCTGCAACCTCCATTCTACTTCTGTTTCAGCTACATTTTCAAAGTGTTTTCATTGTGATAAAATATACAACATAAAACTTATCATTTTAACCACGTTTCAGTGTCTAGTTCAGTGGCCCTGAGTATATTCACACTGTTGTGCAACCATCCCGCTGTCCACACCCAGATCCTTTTCATGTTTCCAAGCAGAAACCCTGTATCCATTAAACACTGTCTCCCCAGCCCCTGGCAATCACATTCTACTTTCTGTCTCGATGGGTCTGACTACTCTAGCAAGCTCATGCCAGTGGGATCATAGCCTATTTGTCTTTTTGTGCTGACTTAGATCACTTAGCATAATGTGTTCACGCCTCATTCATGTTGCAGTATGCGTCGGAATTTCTTTGTTTTTTAAGACTGAATAAGACTGCATGGTAATGTATAGACCACATTTTGCTTATCCATCCATCCATCCATCCGTCAGTGGCCCCGGGATGCTTCCCCCTTTTGGCTGTTGGGAATAGGGCTGCTGCGAGTGTGGGTGTGCAGTTCTCTCCGCCTCTGAGCTGCTGTGGTCTCATGGGGGAGACGCCGTGTAGATTCACCAGCAAAGGACCCTCGATGAGCCTCCATTTCCTCATCTGTGAAATGGGCAGGGATTAAATGAGATGAGCCAGGGCTTAGGGCAGGGCTGGCGCTTCTGAGCACCTGGTAGTGCTGGCTCTTGCTGCAGCCACTGCTGCTGGTAGGGGCAAATGTCTAGAGAAGAGGGGACTGGGAATCGGGTGGTCAGCTTGAGCTCTCTCACAAATGTCACATCAACCCACTCTCAACGACATGCTGGCAACTCGGCCTGAACACCCCGATTTCCCAGATGAAGAAATAGACTGAGGTCCCTTGGTTATGAATGATAGAGGTGGGCCTGGAGTGTGGCTCCTCGAGCCTCTTACTCACATCTAATAAAGGCCTGGGGAAGGTAGGTGCAGCCTGCAAAATCTCCCTCAAATGCCTGCAGAGGGGACCTGGGGGGAGCACACCCACTTGTGTCAGATGTGGGAGGGAAGAGCTGAGAAGGCAGAAGGGAGGAAAGGGGCTAAGGTGGAGGCAGGGGGAACAGCCTGAGCACGTGCCAAGTGGTGGAAGGTGCAATGCACACAGGGGAAATGGGAGGAGACTGGTTTATAGGGAGCAAAGGGAATTGAATGTGAGAAGGTGGCATTGGGTCACTGAGGGCACAGCAAAGTGGCCCCGCCCAGCCCGGTTCCAGGGCTGGGAGGGCTTGGATGAGCTGTCCAAGGTAGTGTTTCAGGGGGATTAGTTAGACTGATTGGACAAAGGCACCTGCCTCGCAACGGATCCCTGCTCTCAAACTGCAGAGGGTGTTTTACAAACTACATGTGCGTTTAACCAACATGATGTACATAGTTCCAGAAATTCCCCAGACCCATTTCCCTCAACCTCCAAATCTTACTGCCCAGAGGAAGCCACTGACCAGTAGTTCTTCTAAGATTGAACTCCATCTTTCTAAATAATGTGTTTTAAACATCTCTCTCTATTTTCTGAAACATGCCCTATTGACCTGTGTGATGGTGGAGAAGGATCTAGCTCTCTTCTCTACAGTGCTACCTCTCCTCCCCACAACTTCCCAGTCTAGTTACAACATAATTTGTGTTTAGATTTAGTGTTTATAGGTTTGTGACCATGTAAAGCACAGCTGAACCATATCATATTTTGATTAAATTTCTGCATTTGTGCAAATTGTTCTTTTTGCTGAAATTAAGGTTTTGGTTTTTGAATCAATTTGCTTAATTTTTCTAGGTATACTCACCTATCTCCTTTCCGTGGGAACGTAAGTCTCCTCTCAGAAACTACAAGCACACGGGTAGCCAAGCCCTCTGCCTCTTACCTCCCTCCCGTGCTGTCAGTGCTTCTGCTCAGATCTGGACACTTGTTCTCTGCCAGCTGCAGAGATGTAGCTGTGCCAAGCTGGGGCTCAGTGGGGCCCCGATACCAGACAGAGGAACAGGGTCAGATGCATCCTGGCCCAATCATCATTTATTTATAGACTTTATTCACAAAATACCTGCTGTGTGCTTTCCACATCCCAAAGAGGCCCAATGCCAGAAGCCAATGATACAAAGATGAATTAGATGTGGTCCCTACTTTCAAAGGGTTCTGAGCCCAATGGAGTTGGCACAAGGAAACGCTTGTCCAGAGGAGAGCTCTGGGAGTTACAGGGCACTGGAGGAGAAGTTCTTAACTCAACTTTGGGAGAGCTGGTATGGAAGGCTTCCTGGAGGACGTGAGGCTGAATGAGTCTCAACTTATCACAAGTTTTCTAAGAGTTCTGGGAAGGTCATTCCGGGTAGGAGAGCATCAGGTACACAGTCACGGGAGCATGAGAAAGCATGACTCATTCTTGGAATTTCAAATAAGTAATTAGTGATAATTATGCGGGAGGATCCCAGCTGAGAGGGAGAGAGGCAGGGTCCTGTGTGCCAGGCTAAGAGGACTGGAGGGAAATGGGGAGCCATGGAAGGATCTAAAGGGGGAAGACATGATCGGGTCTGAATTTTTAAAAAGACAGGATGGCTGCAGGGTGTCAGATAGATTGGAGAGAGAGAGACAAGCTGGTGGGGGAGACATTAAGGTATGACAAAGGATAAAGAGGGATGAACACCAGCCCTGGGGATGAGGTATGGGCTCATGAGCCCTTACTGAGACCAATGCACTGGACCTGGAGTCACAGGGAATATGACAGGGCTGGACAGTAAGTGCCGGGTGTCCATGGGAAAAGATGTTTCAATGCAACATGTGTCTTCTGGGAAACTGGAAGATACTCTGGGCTGAGAGCAAGGGCATTGGCTTCTTGGGGTGTTTGGAGGGCCAGAGATGCTGAGGGATGGATGCGCAAGGACTGAGGGAGCAGGGCCAGGGCCCAGGGGTTTCAGAACTTAGAGAGCAGAGGCAAGATTAAAAGGCCATGGAGTCAGAAGAGTTGGTACAGTCCAGTTGGTAAAAGCATAAGTTCGGGACTCAGGCAGCCCTTGGTTTAAATGCTAGCTCTGCCACCTGCTTGCAGAGCCTCTGTTTCCCAATCTACAAAGTGGTGACCACAACCCTACCTACCTCGTGGGGGTGGGGGGAGGTGTAAAGATTAAATGAGACCCTGACTATAAAGTGCTTGGCACAGTGCCTAGAACATAAATGCTTCATTTTGTGACTTCCTGACATTTATTTGGGGGAGGAAGTACAGCTTCAAAAAGCAGGTGAGATCTGAGCTGACCTCAGATGAGGAGGGGGTAGGGCTAGTTTCATGGGTGTGTGACATGTGCAGTCACACCGGGCCTCATGCTCAGAAGAGCCCTATACTTGATTTAATGCTCTGCTTTTTTGCTATCTTGAAGTTCTTAACAATTATTGAACAAGGAGCCCTGCATTTCCATTTTGCACTGCGTCCTGTAAATTATGTAGTGGTGCTGTGAGTAGGAGATGGTCAGAGAAGAGAGGGTACTTTTGAATACATAGGGCCCTGAGTATGCAAAGGCATGCTGGAACTCAAGACTCAGCCTGCTCCGGAAACAGGGCCAGCATAGTCTTTCTTGCTGGAGAGTTATGTACAGAGAGAAAGGTGTAGAAATTCAAAGTGGAAAAGAGTCAAAAGGCCTCAAATGCAACCTAAGGTGTCGGATGTTATACAGTGTATACATGGGGAGCCTTCCAAACTGTAAATCTGAAAGTGGTGAGGTTGGACAGCATTGTGACAATGTGGAGGTGAATGGTGTAGACAGTGTTATGATCTGCACTTTATAGATAAGGAAAGTGAGAGCCAGACAGACGATGTGAGTAGAGCTGTGATATGATATTCATAGGCTCTAGGCACTTTTGGCTTCATGAACCCATTTCCATAAATATAAACATAAATGTAAATATTAATATAAATATACACATACATGTATCTATACATATATGTGTGTGTATAATTATACTTTATAACAACATTGGTATAAAGGCAAATACATTAATATTCTAAATGAAAAACATGTTCTTTGACCTAGAGTACAGTGGGCCCAACATACTGTAAAAGTACTTGCTGTGCTTTACAGGTAAGTCACCCTGGATATGAGTTGCTCAGCTCCTCCTGCTCTTCAGATGCTGGAACCAGGATTCCAGGGTCTTTCTAGATGGGAGGGCAGTCCTTTTTCTCTTCAAGGGGAATGCTAGCCAGTCCCTGAGGCCCTTCCAGTTGGGACCTTCTTTGCCTCCAAGAATTTTCCATCCCGATTTCCTCCTGAGGGGCTGATGGCTATTTGGGTTTGGAGCCAGACGGTGGGGCTGAGTGACAGTTAAAGGAGAGAGAGTTGCAAATGTCCTGGGCTTGGGGATAAATCAAAGGTCTCTGCATCTGAAGATGTCTACAACTTTACTTCTGGTGCCACCTACAGCGTCAACCCTGGGGACTGGGCTGCCTGCCTACCCCACCCATTGGAGGGCGGGGAGGCTGAGTCAGCGTCAGCTGCTGAGGGTGCTGTCTGGAAAGGAGAAACATCACCATCTGTCCATCTGTCTATCTGTCTGCCTGTCTGAGGTTCTAGGAAAGCCTGTGTGGAGGTAGGGAGAGTATACAGGCCTTTCTTTGTGTGTTAACTTTTCATGTAGCCCTGGAGAGGTTTCCAGAAGTGTAGCCCCACTTCACATCCTTGCTCAGGCTTTCCTCATGCATTCCTTACTGGCCTTATCTTTCTTTCCTCCACATACCCAGGATGGTAGCAGGACGGCCTGGTTCATGAGTTACATGATTCAGTCCTCCCACTTCCCAGCTTAGGCTGCTGGACGTACCTGGGTAAGCGGGCAGGAGACAGCCCAGAAAGTGCCACTTTGGGAAAGAAAGATAGGTCTGGCCTGGCTATCGCTGTAGGTCTCAACGTCCCCTCATCTGCAAATCACATTCCACCAAGCCGCAGACCACGTCTTCCTGGGTACTTGTAATGGCTGGCTGACTGGGTGGGTGAATCCTCAGCGTCCCGTCTTTCACTCTTATTCTGCCCTCCAATTCCCGTGGTCAGGAAATAGCTTCCAACTGCCTCTAGAACAGGAAGGGAATTGAAACTTGCAGATTTGGAGGAAAAGATTTGAGAAAGTTCCTGCCTGATTGCGTCTACTTTCCCTGTGAAGGCTGAGGGTTTGGTGGGAAGAAAAGGGATGAAGTCGGGGATCACTCCTGTACTGAAGGGAGAGCAATTTGAGTGGAGATTCACAGACACATCACAGAGCAGTGCCATGCTCCCTGTGGCTTTCGGTGGTGAGAGGAATAGCTATTATTTCTGGATCAGTTATAGGCCAGGCACTGGGCCTGGTGCTCCGCTTACATGACCTCCTTTCATGTTCATATCCACCCAGATGGCAGGTGCCTCAGTAAGGATGACACAGGTCATGCTGCAGAAATTAAGAAAAAAAAAATTCCACGTAGCTTATAGACAAAAAAAAAATGATTTCTTATTCATGCTATATGTTCATCCATGAATGTGACAGGAGAAGAGGCATGGTAAGACTGAGAAGCCAGAAAGTTTTGAAAGGCTAGGAAGGAAAGGAGAGAGTCTAGACCCTGGAATTCAGAAGGAGAGTCAGTAAGGTGACAGCTCTGGAAAGATGAGCAGGGGCGGTGGGAGAGTGGAACACTGCTATTTGAGATTTCAGGGTTGTAGCCGTAGCAAGCCAAGATAAAGAGCCAGGTGTGGCTCTAAGCGTGGCTGGCTAGAATGGCGTAAAGGTGAAGATCTCTGGAATGGAGGAGGTCAAAGGTCCTGACAGATGAGCTACGCTTCCATTCCCTGGGGAGAATGGGATCCATGGCGAGATATAACAAGCCACAGATGGAGTATATTGCAGCTTCCTGGGCTGTAAATTTTACCAGAAGATGAGATTTGGAAATGTTTTTTAATAGTCAAACATGGAAATATAAACTATAAGACCTCAGAGAAAGGTGTGGGGGGGAGCCCACTCTCCTACAGAGTGGAAAGTAGGAGACGCACTAGCTGTAGAGTCACCTCAAAGTCATAGGTAACCACAACTTGGTCCTTGGATGCAGACATCCAAGGACCAAGAGTCTGTCAAAATGTACTTCAATGATAATAACAGCCAACAGTCTATGAGAGTTTACTGGATGCTAGGCACTTTTTGAAATCTTCAGATGAACAGCTGATTCAGTTCTCTTAGGACATCTGACAGGAAGGTATCATTTGTAGTCCCATCTTACAGATGAGGAAAAAGAAGCATATAGTAGAGGAGTTACATAACTTGGCTAAGGTTACTAAGGTTCTTAGTGCTGCACCAGTGGTTCTCCAACATGGGTGGATGGCAGAATCACCCTGGGGGCTTGTGAAAGCAGGGTTGGGCCCTCCCATGGAGGTCTGAGGCGGGATCTGAGAATTTGCATTTCTAAGAAGTTCCCAGGTAATCCGCAGGCTGTGAGTCCCTAGACCACACTTAGTATGGGAGTCCCGTACTCCCTCACAAATAGACACACACAGGAACTATTCAGTGCAGAGCAGATACAGCCTCTTTTTCCAAATGTGGCTACCAAACGCTTGGCAGCAAGTGTGTTTATGTGTGTATGTGCATGCATGTCGCAGAGGGCAGAGGATTATGGCTTAGGTAGAGCTGGGGGATAAAAAGGAAACGTGATCCTGCCTCTTGGCCCTGAGGTATGGGGGTGTATGGGAGTACAAAACCATCTCCGCAGAGAGCAAGGGATACAGGTTCCACTCAAGGTCCAGAGACAGCGCCACACAGAGCAATCAGCTTTTAAGTGCAGCGCATTTGACACAGTCTGGGGGCTCTGGAGGGCAGGGAGGGAAGAGAAGGCAGCAGCAATGGGCCAGAATGGGTGGGAGTTGGGTGTCGGTGTGGGCTGGGTAGGGGAGACAGCGGTTGCCTGAGGACGGCCATGCAGGAGAGAGCTGCAGACAGGTCATCAATAGAGGCGTTCCTGAAGCTGATGATCTCCTTCCCCTCCTGAAAATTTCCCAGAGCCAGTGATGACAAGTAAGACAGGAACTGAACCTGAATAGAGCTTGAAGAGCCTGAAGTTTCTCATGGAAAGGACTGAGCCCAAATCAGGTGTCAGCCTTGCAGGGCCATCCTTTAAAGCATAAATTCAGGTGTCACTGAAATGACCAATGCCTTGCCCCGTGAAGAAAACCTCTGCTCTTCTCACTCTCTGTTTTACATGAGCCTGTGGGTCCCACTCAGTTCCCCAGCCGCTGTCTCTCCCGCAGTTTGGGGTCCAGCTTAATTAAGAGCTCTGCCAGTCGATTAGTCTCGATCACCTCTCTAATTGGGCACCAGCTGTGTTTTCTCTTGACAAGGACTCCTTTATAGAACTTCTAAAATACATTACATGAAGAAACATAACAGTTTCAGAGTTACATGAACATAAAAGCAGAAGTAAAGAGTACATCTCTATGTTCCAGAATGTATTTTTTTGGAAAGTTGAAAGGGAGGGTTTTGAACAGCAAATACTCTGTTTATGTTCTGGATATGAACACTGATTGTGGTTTTAAATTAAGTTTTGCATAATCACAGGTGTTGGTACATAAAGACTCAGGAAGTTTCCTAGCAGAAATGGGAGACTTAAGAAACTGAACCGTGAATGCCTCCGTTTATGAAAAGCCACCAATGATTGACAGAATGACTATTAATAGCTAATATTAGCTGAGCCCTTGGAATGGGCTCAACCCTATGCCAAGTACTTGGATTGGATTGTTTTGTTTAAACCTGACAACAGCCTTATGAGGTGGGTACAAAAGTTCTCCCCATTTTCACAAATCAGGAAACTGAGGCCCAGAGGGGTGAAATAATTCATGTTCAAAGACACATGGGTCACCATGAAGGGGCTGAAAAGGAACTGAAACCCAGATCTGTCTCATGCTAAAATTCCTTTCTGCCTCTCTCCAACCAAACAATGCAATGAACTAAAGTGCTCTGTTTGCAACAATTACAGTATCAACAACAATTGTAGTAACATTTGTACAGGGTTTCACAGTCACTGAATTCTTTTACGTTTGCTGTCTCATGTGACATGACAGCCTTGCCAGAGAAACAAAGCAGTTGCTATAATCCCATTATCACAAATGTGGGAACCTGCTAAGAGGCTCGATTATTTACTCAGGCACGTACTACCAGCAAAGGGCAGAGGCATATCTTTCTAATTCATACTCCCCACCAATATATGGTGCCTCTCTTGAAGAAGCCAGATACATTTATGCATTTTTCCAGTGATTCTTTCCTTTTCATTTATTTATTCATTTATAGCCATTCATTTATTCACTCTGTCATATTACATTTTCATTTTCTCTTCCATGAGTATGTTGACTTACCTGCTGCCTGTCTCCCCTTCTTGAAATGCAGGCTCCGTGAGAGCAGGCCCTTGTCCCTGGTGTCAATGACTGTATATTTTTCCAGCCCCCAACACAGTGCCTAGAACTTCAGTAATTATTGTTCAGTTCATTCAAACAAGTATTCATTCATTCATGTAGTATTTACTGATCAGTCACTATGTGTCGGGCGCAGGGATGTCCTAGGAATACTGCGCTGAGCAAGGCAGGCATGATTTCCTACTTCCATGGAGTTGATGATATTCTAGCTGGGGGTGGGAGACTATACAATAGTAAAAACATAAGATAGTTGCTGGCTGGGATTTGTACAATGCTTAACAGTGGGATGTGATAGAAAGTGGCAGTTGCTCAGTTCTTGTCCTACAGTTGTTTACATGCTTATGGGGCAGACCATGCAGCCAGCGGGCAGCTTCCGTCTCATGGGCATAGCAGGGGTATTGCAAACTCAGAGACATGGTAGTGTGTTTAGCTCAGAGGGCCGCAGCTTGGGCAGGGGTCGGGGAAGGGAAGGCTTCCTGCAGAGGCAGCACCTGAGCGGTTCTAAAGATAAATAGGAGTCATCTAGGAAAGGGATGGGGAATATTCCAGGCCTGTGCAAGGACAGGTGGCAGGAAGCCAGCGGGCACAGTGCAAGGAGTGACTGAGCCTAGACTGTGGGGTGGGGAGAGACAGAAGAGGTGAGGGAGATGAGCATGGACCAGGTGCAAAACTATCATGTTGTGATGGTTAATTTTATGTGTCAACTTGGCTAAGCTATGGTACACACCTATTCAAACTCTGATCTAGGTAGTGCTGAGAAGGTATTTTGTAGATATGGCTAATACTACAATAAGTTGGCTTTAAGATTAGTCCCAATAATCCAGGCGGGCCTCATCCAATCCATTGATGAGCCTTAAGAGCAAAACTGAGGTTTTCCTGAGGAGGAAGGAATTCTGCCTGTGGACTGCACTGTCAGCTCCTGCCAGGAGTTTTCCAGCCTGTCAGCACTTGTGCACATTCAGGATTTGCTTAGCCAGACCCCACAATTGCAGAAGCCAATTCCTTGAAACACATAGACAGAGGTAGATAGGTAGGCAGGCAGATAGCCAAACTCCTCATCTCCTACTGGTTCTCTTTCTCTGATACACCCTAACTGATACACATCTAACCAGCTAGGTCGTCTGCATCCTTAGAGTAACGGGAAGGAGCCACGGGCGGCTTAAAGAAGTAGTGCAACCAGATTTGTGTTTCTAAAACAATGGCTCTGGTTGCCATGTGGAGTGGATCAGAAGGGGCAAAACTGGAGGTTTTAACATGGGCCAGGCTCTGTATTCTTCATTTTACATACTTGAAACTATTTAACCTCACAAGTCAGAAGCAGTTGCCTAACTATGGCAGTAAGAAAGGCCTGGAAAGAGAGGGTCCAGTTTAAGGGAGGTTATGGAAGCAGAATTAACAAGACTTGATGTCCAACTGCATGTGTAGGTAGAAGGGAGCTGCAATGAGTCACAGGTCACTGGACATCTTGGTAGATGGAACATAATGCAATGAAAGCAGGGACTTTGTTCTGTTCTCTGCTGTCCCCTTTGTACCTAGAACAGTACTTGGCACCCAGAATGTGCTCTTTGCACATTTATTGAATAAGCAGTGGTGCGGTGCTCTGAGACTCAGATCACAGGGTGGATGGCCAGGAGTGTACAAGAGCAGCTGGGGGGATGCTGAGTTTGGGGTAGTCACCAGACAACCAGGATGAGCGGGCCAGAGGGAAGCTGTGGGGATGGTCTGGGCAGGAGAGAGTTCTGGGGCAGAGACTGAGCTTTGAGACCTGAATGTGGGGATTATACCTGAAGCCAGGGGTCAAGGCACCCTGACAATGTAGGGAATGAAGGAGGTCGGGAACTCAGTCTTGGAGAAATCACCACGTATAAGGACTGGGTCAGGGGAAGGGCCCCTGAAAGGAGGATATGTAGGCAGGCGTGGCCAGAGAGAGAGGAGGGAATTCAAGGGCACACAGTGGTGGGAGTGAGCAAAGGAGAGAGCCCTCTGGCCAGGCCAGCCTATGCCGAGAGCTCAGGAGCCATTTACACTCACAGCAGCAACCCTGGCCAGGGCAGCTGCGGTAGGGGGTGCGGGACAGAGGTCAGACTGCACGGGTAGTGAGGTAGGAGAGGGGGGTCTCCAGAGCTCTCTCCCGACCACCCTTCCAAAAACTTGACTAGACATGACCAGCCCATATTAGAGGGCATGAAACTGAGGCACAGAGAGAGGAAGTTGGTTAAAAGTCACCTGCAGCCAAAGGGGGCGGTGCTGCAGACAGACAGCAGCTGCTCAGACCACACATTACCTTTTATGACTTGGCAGGGTACGGACTGAAAAGAATGGTTGTGCAGGGTGGGGCCCAGGCCCTGCCCGGGCTGATCGCTGCCGACGTGCCAGGCAAGAGCCTCCAGGGCATGTGAGAACATTTTCTCAAGGGGAACCACCTTCCCCTGAAACAGCTTGTTCTGCTGAGTTGACAGGAGAGAGGAATGGGGACTCCTCAGTCCTGGGCTGGGTGCCAAACCCACTGCACCAAGGCAGAAGGTGCACGAGGCCGGTCAGGCCGCAGCCTCCCTGGGCCCTGGGTGGGCCATGCCATCTCCTCTGCCATCTCAGGGGACTGCGGGGAGGCTCCAGGTGCTGCATTTGTTTTTAACTAACACAGAACAGAACGAGCCCTTAACATGGGCCAGGCTCTGTATTCTTCATTTTACATACTTGAAACTATTTAACCTCACAGCTTTCTGTGAGGAATGTATGCTGATTGTTCTTGTTTAAAGATGTAGAAACTAAGGCCCAGAGAGGTTAAGTCCCTTATCTAAGGTTTCACAGCCTGTTCTGTAGGTGGAAGATCAGGGATGTTTAAAGGTTGAATCCGTGGAGCAGGTTACTGGGTCGCCCTGGAGTGTAGGTCCAAATCACCAGGGGGAGTAGGGATGAGGGTACAGGGCAGACTGCCCCCTCTAGCAATGGGATGTTAGGTAAATTACACCACGGCTCTGAGACTGTTTCCTCACCTGCAAAATGGGAGTAACGTTGCCCACCTCATAGGGTTATAATAAGGATAAAAGAAAATGCTGTCAAGTATCTCACAGGAAGTGTCCAGTGCACGCAAGGTGCCCACAAATGTTAATTCTCTTCCCTTTTTTTTTTCCTTTGGACAATCTATGGTTTAGAAAATTAGGGTAAGAGCACTGGACTCTAAATCAGATCAACCAGAAGTTGAATGCTGCTTCTGATGCCTATTTGTAATTTGGTTTTAAGCAAATCACTTTTCCTGTCCAGGGCCTCAGTTTCCCCAACTGTAAAATATGAGACGATTAGTCTCAATGGGGGGCTCTCAAGCCCCCATAACCCCTTTCCACCCCTATGCAGGTATCCACCAACTGATCATGACCTTCATTTGAGCCAGGGCAATACCTAAGAACCTCTTCAGTATGAACTTAACTATGGTTAGTTCTAATTCTACCAGTAGGCACTTACTCATGGATTAAATTACCGTGTTTCAAGAATGCAGCTGTTGGAAGTGCAAAGCCCTCTGATAAAGATAACATACTCATCTTGGCACATATTGGCTTTATTAAGGATAATGTCTTATGGGAGCTCCAGAGAGCCCAGGGAAGTTTGTTGTTAGAGTTTTACATTTGGAGTTTTGTTCTGTTCTAAATGAGGGAGAGCAGAGAGGGTTCATCTATATGCCCAGAAGAAGACAGGAAAAGGGGCAGGCATGTGAGGGAGTTACACTTAGCCCCAGTATACAGTGCCAAAACGAGAACCACTAAGTTACTTGCCTATGGCCACGGCTAGTCAATGACAGAGCCAAGATTCAAACCCAAGCATGTCTGCCTCCAGAGCTAACAATAGGCCATACAGGCAAAATTCATTTATTTAGTCCAAAAATGATTATTGGATCCTTACTCTGTGCCAGCACTGTGTTCAGTGCTGAGAACTCAGGAGTAAACAAAACTGTCCAAATGCCTTGCCCTCAGGGAGCTTAGAGTCTAGGGTCCCACTTATCAGGTATGTGTTGTGTGCCCGGGGCCTTACAGCACTGGCGGCAGTGAAGCTTGTCTGTGTACAAACACACATTTGAGTCTTAGCTCCGTGGAAAGCATTCCAACACCTGACTCCTCAGTTCCCCACCTGAGCTATGAAGATAATAATAGCTACTCCCAGGGATTTCTGTGAGGCTTAAAAGAAGTAATATTTACAAAGCATGCAGTACTGAAAATGTTGGATACTCAATAAATTATAGTTAGTATTCTGAATTCTGTATCCTCTTAACAATGCTATGAAGTTAGTACTATTTTCTCCATTTTACACAGAAGGAAATCAAGTCTCAGAGAGTTTAAATCTCAGAGAGGTTAGGTCACTTGCCCAAGAGGACACAGCTAACCAGCGGTACAACTGATGTTCAAATCTAGGACTACTTGAGTCCATTACCCAAATGTGACACGGCGGCCACATGTTTCCCACACTCACAGCTGGACTAGAAGCAGGGCAACAGAAAACCATGTTCTTCTTTGGTGTCTTATGCAACAAACCATATGGACCTTCAAGCTCTTACATAACAGGCCCAGCGCTAACGAGAGGAAGTTTAACAACAACACAAAAAACAGATCG
>JAVSCE010017300.1:0-25817 GCA_032199065.1 Smutsia gigantea | reverse complement strand
TCTGTCCCAGCTCTTAAAGGAGAAGCACTTTCCTACCTGTGGTAATTATTTATAAAGGTGTCTGTAGTGATTCTTCCAATGATACCTGCATACAAGTGTTTCTTTGCAACTCTGACTTTACTGCTTGTCTCATCAAGAAGTGAAATCCTTCCTCCACTCTCTTGAATCTGGGCTGGCCTTGTGATTTGCTTTATCAGTAGAATGCAGTGGGAGTAACACTGTGGGACTAGTAAATGTAGGTTTCGAGAAGCCTTTAAAGCTTCTGCTCTTGTCCTCCTGGGACACCGCCATCACCATGTGAAAAAGCCCCAGCCAGTCTCCTTGAGGATGAAAGACCTAAGGGGAAACAGAGGCCCAGCCAAAGCCATCAGCAGCCACCAGACCTTTGAGTAAGGCCACCCTGGACTGTATATCCCTCGTGGCCTCCAGATGGCAGGATCTGCGATGAATGACCCTTAGCAGAATGAGTGAGATCAGCAGAAGAACCACTCAGCTCAAATTTCTGACCCAAAAATTATGAACAAATAAAATGGTTGCCATTTTAACCACTAAGTTTGTTATGCAGCAATAGATCATTAGGAAACGAGCTAGGCTCCAAAGAGCTTTCTTTGGGGCTTTATGGCATCTTGCTCTGGCCTGAAGTTGCTAACTGCTTCCCCAGGAGATCTCTTGAAAGGTGCCAGAATGCATTATGCTAAATCTTCACCCATTTTTCAAATTACTTCATTTTAACTATATATATATCAGCAGAATTGAAAGATTATTTCTACTTTCTGATAAAGAAAAACTTTGCTTACTATTATGAAGGAACACACATATGATCACTAAACCTGAACAGATGGATTCAGAGTCCTTTCTTTTGCTTTCAAAGGAAATGTTTGTTCCAAACTTCCGCTTTCATTTAGCACATGTTCTAAATTCCTAGCTTAGGGACCTATTATATATCATGCTATTCATCAAATATGGGTGTCTTATGTCCTGAACATTAGAATCTTGACTACTATTCGTTGATTCCTGGGGTTTCAAGAACCTACTATTAGTAATCAAAGGGTAATTTTGATTTGGGATGTTGTAAAGATAAAATCGAGAATAATGGAGCCCACAATAATGAAGGAACCATTTGTAGTACCATGCCGCTCTGGCCTTAACTACAGCTTCTACCCCACTAAGATTTGGAATGGTATGAAGACATTGGTTATCATGTCTTTATGACTTTCCATTGTTCTGACTACATTTATTCCCTTTTGCTACTAAAAAGATCCAGGCTGAATAATGCTTCAATTATAGAAGGACACCTGCTGCAGCTCCTTTTAAAGGCACCTTCTTTTTTTGCTACTATAGTAGTTTTATAAGGATCTCTGAAGTTTGATAAGTAGTCAGTTTCTGATGTGTTTACTGAAAACCCTTCCTCTATTTTCTAATCCCACCATTCTGTGGTTATTTTGTGCATCATTTATTCAACATCCCTTTTCTACTTTCCCATCAGCATCCACTGTGTTGAAAACTATCCATTTGCTGACCCACTGTGGTTTGTGTGTTTTAGCCATGCAATGGCTCTTGCATGTGGATTATACTAGTCTCTCAAATGATTTTCCCTATTGTCAATGCATACCTCGGCCAGTTTCGTTTTTAACTCCAGCTTTTCTGCTTTCTGCATGGTATCACATTCTTTTTAAGCCACCTGTTTCTGTTTCTAGGGTTATGTTCCCTTTTAGCTAGGCACTTAGCTTCCTGCTTCCTGTTTGAAGAAGTTTTCAGTTTAGAGTAGAAATAAATGTTATTTCCTGAACTCAGTCAATTGTTGAGTCTACCCTCCTGTCATTCCCTGGATTACATATCCAGCTCTACACACTTCCCCATATTCTTTTTGGTGATTAGCACCCACATGTTCTTAAGAGATAATATTTCTAAATGTCCTTTAGTTACAATATTATAGTGCATGAGGCTTCAAACATTTTAAGATGAGAGAAATGTAAGTCCCATTAATACTCTTTCTTGAGGGCTAGCAGATTAATAAATGGCAGATTTTTATAGATTTATAAATCTATAAAATTCCATTTCAGGGATATTTTTCTCTGATTTTACCTTAACAGTCTCTAAATGTGAAAGGCCAACAGAAGAGTGAACTGTAAATTTTTGTAGAACTCTAGATCTAAATTTCGAGATATTTAGAAGGGTAGGAAGATATTGACTACCATTTTTTACAAAGTCTTCCCTTATGTTTATGTTTAAAACAAAACATAAAACCCCCAAAATATATTCCAAATTCACAGGTCTGATTTGGCCAGGCTACTAGTTTTTAATTAATATTTTTGAATGACATAAGTCCTACATGAATATGTTGTCATTGTAAAAAATATCACATAGAGGAATACAGAGTAAAAACGTAAGTATCTCTTAAGTTTGGGTTCCCCCAAAATCAGACTCTGAGAAAATGACTTGATTATAGATGCAATGGGAAAACTTCTTGTTTTTCTTCTCCATTCACCACTCACTGAATTGCTTTATAACCTAAATGTGTGGGGGGTTTTCCTATACTAAGCAGTTCTCCAGTTCTCTGTGGATACCAGCTGGGTTTCCTGCATTTCAGTTCAATTCTACACTACCTGGATTAGAACCCACAAGTTAAGGGCTCAGTCTCACGTGATTGCTGCCTCACTGCAGATGCCAATCACAAGTCCAAGTTATCATCTGGGTTTCTGACTGATGGGCTATACATTGTAGGTTCTCACAATCCCCTCTGCAGGTTTGATAACATGCTAGAATTATGCTAGAAAACTATAATGTTAAAATATATTTTAAATATTATATATAAAAATAGAATATGCTAGAAAAATAAGGGCTCACACAACTCTGGAAAACAGTTTACTTACTAGAATACCAGCTTATTCAAAGTACAACTCTGGAAAAGCTAAATGGAAGGGATGAAGAGAGCAAAGAATGTGTGTGGCACCTCCATGCCCTTTTAAGGCACATAATCCTCCTAGCACCTCCATATGTCCACCAACCCATAAGCCCTCTGAACCTCATACCTTTGGGTTTTCATAGAGGTTTCATTATATATGTATGACAGATGAAATCATTGGTTATTGGTGATTAATTCAACTCCCAACCTCTCTCCCCTCCCCAGAGGTCACGAGGTGAGGCTGAAAATTCCAACCCTCTAATCACACAATTGGTTCCCTTGGCAACCAGCCCCCACCCTGTGGTTATCTAGGAGTTTTCCAAAAATCACCTCACTAACATAAACCCAAGTGTGGTTGAAAGGGTCTTATTAGAATAATAGAAGATATCTTTATCTTTCTTATCACTTAGGAAATTCCAAAGTTTTAGGACTTTGTGTCAGGAACAGAGATGAATGCCAAATATGTATTTCCTGCTATAAATCACAGTATCACAATAGATATTTTAACTGGGAGGTGAAGAAGTGAAGAAACTGAGATGGGAAAGGGAAGAAGCCAATAAAGGGTATGTTAATAAATGGGTTACTACTATAGACAATTGAGACTTCTGTTGGGTAAACAGGAATCCTGTAGAATTGTAGAAGTTTGCCTCAGAATTGTGCCCCTAAACTCTATATATTTTTTTCCTTGATCTATTTATTTAGTCCCCTATGCTAATTACTGTTTTATTCTAGTGATACAGTATGTTTTGATTTCTAATATGGTAAATTCCCTTCCCTATTTTTTTTTAAACCTAAGTATAAACTAACCAAGATCTTTTTTTTTTTTAATTCTGAGGGGATATGGATCAGAATTGCTGTGCTTTATAATATTGAGTCTCCTTATCTGGGAACATGGTATGTCTCCATTTAGTTGGGTGTTTTATATGTTTGGAAAAGTTTTCATTTTTTACATGGGTTTTGTGCATTTCTTAATTCATTTTCTTCTTAATATTTTAAAGTTCTTACTGCTACTGTGACTTGACAGGCAAATTTTTATCCCTTCACATTCTCCCCCTTTAAAACTCTCTCATTAGCAATAGGAGACACAATTTGGTTGCTCTTTTCCACCCTTATTCCTTTTCTCCTCCCCTATTCCTGGATATTGAAGATAATACTTTATATTTCTGACTGTCTTAACTAGATTTTACCTACCTTTTGGGATCTCTCAGTCTAATTTCCACTGCTACCACCACACACTGGTCCCCTGGGGTGCACTTTTCCACCTTTAACATTCTGGCTCAAATATGGCTAGAATCAAAAAGACAAACAAACAAACAAACAAGAACCCTTAGCAAATAGTAATGCATATTAAGGGACACGCTAGAAACAACAACAAAAAGTTAGGTCCATTTAAGTGTAAGATTTATACCATAGCTCTCTTTACTTTAAAAATGATAAACATTTAAAAAATAAAGAGCACTTATTCTCAGATATCAACATATTTATTTACATTGGAACTGGGCTTGATTTATAAGGGATCTCAAGGATAGAAAGTTCTTTCAGTTCACACTGGCTACAGATAAGGAAGGTGCGCTGACTAGAAATGGGAAAAGTCTGGGGAGAGGTGGTTAGTCCATAGAGGAGGCTGTGGATTGGTTGTTGATGATGGTCAGACAGTCAGAAGCTGGCCCCATGCAAGGAGGTGTATGCTGGTTCTGGAGACCTTCTAGATGATGGTTGAAATGACTTCATCCAGGAACTTGGAGTTTCTGGTGGGCTACGGCCTGTAGTTATTGACTGATTACCTTCCCTTGTCTCTCTTCCTCCTTCTCTGTCCCTTACGTCACTTAATTTTAGGACATTTCAGAACTTTTCCTTATCACCCACCTCTTTCAAGTAAATCTTTTCACACAATTATCTTAGTTTCTGATTTTAAGTAGTAATGTAGCACTGTCATCAAGGGGTTTGAAATCAGACAGACCTGGGTTTGAGTCCAGGCTCTACCAACTACATGTGTGAATGTAGGAAAATTATGCCACCTCTTTAAGGTGTAGTTTTCTCCTTATAAAATGCTAATAATGATGGTATCTATGTCATAGAGCTGTCAAAATTACATGAATTACTATATGGCAATTAGAGCATACTTTTATTTCTAGTGCCACAATTGTTCTTACTTTCCTAGATGTTGTTTGATTTACTATTGTTTATGCTAAATATTTTAAATTGATCCAACAGAACATAAAATATTAGAAAAATAATGAACTGTGAACCTGATTCTACAACACTATCCACTTCCTTTAATGTTCTAACTAGAATCGCACTGGTTCCAACCTTTTCATTAAGGCTGTTTACCTTTAACTGTAAGAAACATATTAGTATTGATATCAGCAGGGGTCCACACATTAAGAAGTCAAATAATTTTTATTTTTTCAATAGCATGGGTCACAAGAGAATATTCCTTTCAAATGATTAGAGTTGAGGAATAAAAAAAAGGTATTAAGTCAGACTGTGAGGCAGGAATTGGAAATACATTGTATTAAGCCCTAAGAGATGAGTAAATTTACAGCATCAAAATAAATGAGTCCAAGTGCTCTTTGCTGTAAATTCAGGCCATACTAAATTAGTTACAGTTTCTTGGCCATACCATGCAGTTTTATTTCCCTGTGCCTTGGTACATATCATTCATCTTCCTGGAATTCCCTTTTCTCTATCACTTTTGGCCATCTGGTGGCCTCTTCCCAGTGAACCAGTGCAGTGCATGTGTGTTTTCCCCATGCAATGGTTTCGGTCATTCTGTTAAGATCGCTTCATCAGATCCAGATCAATAACTGCATTTTTTTGTAAAGCCCTTTCTAGTCTTCTAGGACTTACTACTTAGCCTTCATTCTCCCACTTACGACATTGTATAATTACTTTTAATTGTGGCTGTGCCCTTGCACCACTATGAGCCTCACTACCCATCACACATTTGGCATCTAGAGGTGTAAATGTGTTAAATTTACTGACACATTGCAGTAACCCCTTGATTGCCTAAGCTTCTGAATTCATCCATCCACCCATTCAGCCATTCATTCATTATCCATCCCATCCACCCATTCCATCCGTCCCATCTACCTGTCCATCAGTTTTATCCCTCTGTTCATGATTTCATCATCATCTGTCCATTTACGCATCCATCTATCCAGAAAACACTTATGTGATTTCTAACACTGTGATTGGCACTAGAGATAAAAATAAGAAAGACTTATTTTTGTGGTTTCGAGGAACTCATAAAGGGGAAGTGGAACCAGCTAAAAATATAAACCATTTTAAAACTTTTTTGTAGTGATCAAAGAAGTTAATAGCACTATTTTTAGTTAACTACTTTTTTTTTTAGTTTTCAAAAATACAACAAATATTTGTTTACAAGTGAAATGGGATTTTACTTTTTTTCTGGAATTTAGTGTCACATAGTCATTTTTATGGCACAAGAGGTAACATTGTAATTCTGGAAAAAAATATAGATCTGTTTTTGTCTATTAGCCCAGTAGACTAATTTTAAAGCAATGGTATGTAATGCAGTGTCTTCTGATGTAATAAACAATAGCTTTTTAATGCTCAATTACTACACAAGAGATTTATTCTGTAAAAATGATTAGCAAAATGTATGAGCGTATCTTAATGTTCATGGTTTTAAAAATGATTTTTCATCCATAAATAGATAACTGTTCTAATTTAGGAAATGAAATAAAGAAATAAAACTTTGATCTTGAATACAAATAAGATTTAAAAATGTATTGCACTACTATGATTGAAAGAACACAAAGGAAAAGGCCAGCCTCCTTCCACAAATGGGAGAAAGGACCAGGCCGTGGTTTCCTTACCACACAAGCAATATGAAATGAGGAAGTAAAAGAGACCAGGAGGGCATTCTGTGCATGAACTTTGACCTTTAGCATGGGGGTCCCTTTCTACTAGAAAAATGTAGATCCATAAAAGTCATATTGTAACTGATAGGATGAACAAATCCTTATCCCAATAGTCACTGTGAGCCCAGAGGTACACAAGTGTTCCTCTCAAGACTCACAGTGCCCCAGCCCAACCTTGAGCAGAATCCTATCTTTCCTATGTGCTAATATAAAAACACAAGGACAGAAGAAGGCACATAATGTTTGCATTTTGAAAAATATTATTTTACCTGCGGATAAGATTACTGCTGTGAGTGAGGGGATTCAGAGCTAAATAAGAATGTGAAATATTGGCTATAAAATTTTTCTTAAAGCTTATTGCACTATATTTTTATATTTTAAATCAGGTTATAATGTTCAACATTAAAAGTAAGCCTAGTTGTGCTCTGTTTCACCTCTTCTAGAGTTAGTTAGATGTTCTCATTATTGAGTGTCTTCTGCTAATAAGCTGCATCTATAGCTACAATTGATTTGCTTTTCCCATTAATATATGTGTGTACTTTAATGAAATTTCTAGAAAATTATGTTTCAAGACTATAAATGGCAAGTGAATTAATCATTGTTATATCATTAAATAAATCTCAGTGGAAGAGAGAACAAGTTAAACCTAAAAGAATATGTCTCTAGTTTTACTGCCAAAAGTTACCTGAAACTAACATGCAACGTCTTTTTTAGTTTTTTTAATTATATTTTGAAAGACTACATTTCCCCTGCTTTTGCTACCTGTTTTTATCAACTGGAATAGACTTAATGATGGGATTAAGTAACATTTGTGCCATTTTTGTGTACATAAAAATTCAAGCCTGCTACAAATATGTATTTGTAAAAACAAAAGCAAGCCTCAGAACTGAAAAGATATTGTAAAATTTTTCATCTGAAAACCTATTTTGGTGAGAGAAGATAGCTAAATGAGAAAGTTTGCTACTATGAAAATAAATACCAATTAATAAACAAATTGTTATGATTGCTCTACTCTATATTTACTCTAATTAAGAGATTAAAGCTCAAAAATAGTTAAACTATTTTTATGTTTTTGGTAAAATTGAAAATAATGGTATCTTGCTATTTCTTTTGGCTTTCCATTACTCTCCTCCTGAAAGTTGCATAGCATAGTATGTTAATTAATTCACAAGGCTATAATATAAATTCCCCTTATAAAATCTGATCTATACGCTTATCATATGACAATGAGTCAATGGAATATTCTTTAGGAAATATAGCAGTTAAAAGAATTAATAATTAAAAGATATCCATGTTTTATTGTTAAAACAAAAGCACGGAAGGGGATAAAGAGGCACAATTATAAAATTAAATTAAAAATGTCGTGCATAGGGAAAAGTACAGCATAGGGATTTTTTTTTAAAAACACATAATTTATATCAAAGTACTTTGAAAAATTAACAATGCTATGCAAATGTAAAATAACAATAACTTTTGTATTTTTAATCTTACTTTTCCTAGTGTCTTTCCCCGCTATTTAGTAGTAAGGGGCCTTTTATGCGATCCCTGTTCCACTTTTGTATATATCTTAGCCATTCCTACCAGACAGAGAATAATATAGGGATAACAAGCTAACAAGCACTGTGCTAAACACTTTAAATAATGATCTCATTTAATCTTAAAGCATGGTAATCTTGTTGTTAGTTAGGCCAAGTGTGTGTGGCTTTTCTGACCATAAATGAAATAGATCATGCTTGTTTTGTTTGTGTCTGCTTTTGTCTTGATGTTATTATTTCTTTGTTAGTTTCCTTACTGCTCTTCAGTGATCTTGAATCCTTTAAACAAAACGATAAGCCATCATACATGATTGGATTGGAGGAGGTCTTTAAAGATAGTTAAACCCAATCCATCCTTCATTGTAGAGATAAAGAAACTAAGGGCTACTATGAAGAATGTGACTAGGACTGTCACAAGCAGCAGTCAGCTTCCCTCCTGCTCATGCCTGAACTACTTCTCCATTAAGCATCTGTAAGTACTAGGACAGAAGTATACCCAAGGTGTTATGATATGATGGCATGAGGAGGGATACTGAATCAGAGGTGCTTGTGTGTGTGTGTCTGTGTGTACGTGCATGCATGTGTGTGTGTGTGTGTGTGTGAGAGAGAGAAAGAGAGAGAGAGTCAATAAGGAGTAATCCAGGCAAAGATAAGGAGGGAAGGGCATGAAACTCAGAGGCAATAATGTATAAAAAGATATGGAAGGTTCAGAGAACATGAGTGTGAGAACTGAATGGGGGAGTTAAACTGACATAAGAAATGACCACCTCTGAAATTTTTATTACTTCTAAGAAAAATATCACCAATATAATGAAGACTCAAGAGGTAAATTCTTTTCAGAGTTCTGAAAGTGTTTATTTTGATGATCTTGTACTTTCTTCAGTTATCTTATGGTATTCACATACATGTTACCCCCATGTTTTTCTTTTTGGCCCTGGTTACCAGGAAGCTTAGGGCTTAGTTTTATATTTCATTGTAGTAGCCTCTCTTGAGACTTATTTTTCTGATATAATTATGTTTATTTATCTTCATTCTTTTCTTAGTTATTTGCTTTTAATTATTTCTCTCTTGTTTTAAGTTGTCTCTTAAAATATTATTTCCGCTGATTTACTGATGGCCTGGAAAAGTCCCTTATGTGTAAGAGAGAGGAACAAAAGCAAACTGTGCCTACTTCCTACTTCTGGCCAGGGCTGCCCCTGTATTGACCAAAGACTTTCTTCATGGAAATAGAGAATAACTTTTTGGTGTTACTAGATATATTATTCAACAACATATCCATTTAATTAAAATGTTGAAACTTAGATGTGAGTAGCAAAAATGGAGACTGGTGGCCTATACACAGAATAACCTTTTACAATAACCAAAGAATTTCCTTTATTTCTTTCAGTGATTCAAAGCTTAAATAGAATTTTTATGTTCAAAATAAAATATGCAGGTTCAAAGCTCCCAGGAAGGTATTTTTTAGAATTTTAATTTTTTTCTTGATTGATTCTAAAATTGGGTAACATGATACCCCCAAATTCCTAAAATTCATATTTTTTTCCTTTATTAAAAAAAAAACACAACAACTCATTGCAGTACATCCATCACTGAATAAGCCATAGTCAGTTCTCTCTGAAAGGAGGCAAGACATAAATAAAAATATTTATTAAGCACCTGAAAGGGTATCTCGCCACGACCCTCCTTACCCCAGCATGACTCAGGAGACACAGGCCCACGCAAGAGATTTTAATAGCTGAAAGAGAATGGCTGCCTCTGAGCAGGGAGCAGCAGCTCGTGGGTGAGGAAGCGTGTTTTTAAGGAGTAGGGTGTGTTCTGCTATGGGGACGCTGGTGATTGGATCTTAAGGGGTGGGGCAAAGTGTTTAGAGATAAGGTGAGGCGAGTCCAGGCATGATTTTCACCTGGCCCATGTGCTTGGGACCATGGGGTAAATGGAGGATAAAGTACTATATTCTTATAGCACCCACCTTGCTCTAGATATTTTATCAGGTATTAAGATGATAAAGATAAATATTCATAGCCAAGTAAAGAAGACAAAAATTTGTTTAAAATGGTTATGCCATTGTTATGGACTGAACATTTATGTTCCCATCAAAATTCACACGTTGAATTCCTAACCCCATTTTAATGGTATTAGGACATGGACTTTTGGGAAGTAATTGGGTCATTAGGGTGGACCCCTCTGAAAGGATTAGTGCCCTTATAAAAGGGACCCCAGAGAGCACTCCACCCCTTCCACCATGTGAGGACACAGTGAGAAATGGTTGTCTACGAACCAGGAAGCAGACTCTCACTAGATACTAAATCTGCTGGTGCCTTGGTCTTGGCCTTGCCAGGCTCCAAAATTATGAGAAATAAATTTCTCTTGTTTGTAAACACCAAGTTGGTACTCTGTTGAAGTAGCCTGAACTAAGACAGATATAAGTACAAAAGTAAAGTTCTCCTATGAAGTTGTCATAGAGAAGGAGACACTTGAGCTGGATCTTGACCTGTGACAGGGTGTTCGCCCAGTGGGTATCTGTGCTGGTGAATGACATTGTGGTGAAGAAGGAATTGCATGTGCAAACAGAGAAGAGCAACCTGGCGGGACTTTGTACTATTACCTATGGTAGGAACCTTTGTGATGGCAGAATCCAGAATGAGTGATTGCCTGAAAAGTCTAGGGGTGAGAGTCACGATCTCTAAGCCAAGATAATGCCTTTTCTTTATCCTTGTATTTCCTATAGAACTTTGTATAAGTAAAACCTACACAGTCTTCTTTGCAAATAAGGCCACAAAAAATCCTTAGCTTCCCCTAGAGTAAAAATCTATATTTAGATGCCTGAGATATTCATCTCTGTAACTACTTTAATATGATGGACAAGAGAGATGGAAGGTTAGTGAGAACTGAGATGGGCTTGAAAGTGCAGGCTAAGATAGCTGTAGTTCTTATTCTTTTATTTTTCTCACTGGTCTTTGATGTTACAACAATCATCAAGTAACATTTTGATAATGCTAAATATGATAACTTGGGGGATCTTTGTAATTTTCCTTTAATGAACACTCAGTTTAGCATTAAAGTGATTTCCAGCACTGTGCCCTGATTAGGCTAGGGTATTGTTATTTGGCATTACATTATTTTCTGTTTACTGTTGTACATAATCAAGGCAATGAACTTATATAGGCTTGAATGCTGTGATTGCCCATATGCCTTGTCTGTTTAAATGGGCAGAGAACTGAAGCATGGCCTGTGTGTTCATAGTGGTTATTTTCACAACTGATTGCACAGCATGCCATTAGATTGTGTCGCCCGTTATTCCAATCTGTTGTACAATATTTGTTTTGTATGTTTGGATTTAATACAGATGGGACAAAAATACCACCAAGGTAAAGCTTTGTCTAAAAATGTAAGTTTTATAGGTTGTCCATTTAACTGTCACATCTCACTTCTGTCCTTGTTACTCTTATTGCCTGAGCTATCAGTCAAAGTGCTCACAATTTCCAGAGTCCATACCATATAACCCTGGCTGCACATGAGAACAGATTCTATTCTATATAAGGAATAGCTGTGTCTTTTAAGGGTTTCACATAAGGATTTTAAATTCAATTTTCCATTGTTTCCATTAACAAGCAAACAGATGTGTCCACAGAAAATATGCTGGCCCCGAGGAATAATAAAGTCACTCTTAGGGAAGCAGCAAATTCTTTAAAGTAGCCGTTTTAAAGGAAAGTATTATTATGAACATATCCTAAGAAAAGACATTTTCCATATTACCATTAGAGAATTCCTTTGCAAACAAGTTTTCAAAGGTTGCCCATAAACTCGAGACTAAAATCTTCATCTTTAGTATGATATTCTTGTATTAATTTACCAACTTCTCTGCACTGTTCTCTCCCATGAAATCTCTGTTCAAGTGTATGTTTTTCTTGCCATTCTCTGAAGTTACCCTGTGCTCTTGCCTCAGGACCTTTGCATTCAAATGTTCCTCCCTCTATGCTTAGCAATCTTCTGTTCACCCCGCCCCAACCCCCTACTCCTGAACCCCTGTTACTCCTATTTTTGTTTATATTACTGAGTGCTTACTACATTCAACATCGTACATGTGTTACATTATTTAATTCTCACAATAGCCCTATGACATAAGATACCCTGTTTCACAGAAGTTAATTTACTCAAGTCTGTATATCTTGTAAAGTGACAGATCTCAGATTCATATCCAGAGCTTTTGGAGTCAAGGACACTTTCAAGCCAGCATTTTCTCTTATATGAAGCTTTCTTTGAGACTCACATGTGGACCTAATCGCCCATCTCACATTGCTGATAAAGCTATCTGCATAAAAGCACTTAACACTATATTTTAAATGTGTTGGGACTTTTATTCTGTAAGTTTCTTCTATCTTTCATTTATTTATTTCCTATGTTTAGTATTGTGACTATAACATTAACTAGGGACTTGATAAAGATTTGCCAGTTGAAAACATTAATAACAAAATAAATGGAAAAATAAAGCATTCTGTCAATTTTCCCAACCACCTTATGGGTAAGAAAACAGTTTTTTAATTATTTGCAAGTGTTTATTTAAAGGTATGGATATAAAGTAGGGGTTGTTAAGGGTTAAGGGTCGTTAAACTCAGAATTTCACTTCAGACAGCTTGATTAGAATCAAGCTATGCCATTTTTATTCATTTATTTATTTACTTTTCATTAGGTATCATTGATATACACTCTGTCACTCCACCTTCTTTACTCTCATCCCAAGCTATGCCATTTTTGACCTTAGGCAAATTGTACAATCTTGCTAAGCCTTATTAATAAAATGGGAGATAATAATAGTGCCTACAGCAAATGTAGGATTGTTTTAAGGGTTAAATGAGATAATATACAAGTCTGTAATGGCAAGTGCCTGGTGACTTTTCCATTTTTGCAGACATGATATGACATAAGGTGAAGACTGTGCTAAGGCTTGCAGAAGTAGAATAATAAAACAACATTCCTGTTCTCAAGAAACTTGCAGCTCATTCTGGGTTATAACCGCCATGCGGATTGAGTATAATATGGAATTGTGGACATGTTATTATCAGCACACAATAAGGGGAGAGCCTGTTTCTGCCTTCAGGGATCAAGGGACAGAGAGGAGAGGTAGTATATGGAATCTCACTGTTCTTTCTGTTCAATTTTTCTGTCAACCTAGATCTGCTCTAAGAAATAAAGTCTATTAATTTAAGCAAGCAAGTAAGATCAGAGGAGATTTCTCAGAGGGTTTCTGTTACAGTTGGATCTTGAATGATGTCTGAGGATATGACACAAATGAAGTCTGGAGAGAGAGGTTGCGAAGAGATGTGTGTTTGGTGTTCTTCAATAAATCTTTTTTGCTATTGTAATGTCATTTTCTAATTCTTGTGGAAATATCACTAATGGAAATAATTTATCTTATATTAATGTATCATTATTATTTCCATTTAAAAACTAAGTTGTATTATAAATTTTCTGTTAAAAAATAAAAAATTTTTTTGAAAAAATTTGAATTTTGTAATGTATGTGATGAGGGATTCATTTCCTTAACTTTCAAAGAACCCTAAAAAATCAATAATAAAAAGAAATTCCATGGATAATATACATGAGAAGGCAGTTCACAAAAGAAGTAATTATCATTAACAAGCATACGAACTGTTCGACCTCACCAGTAAGCAGAAAAACTTAAAGGAGTTGCCATTTTCACTTACCAGATCAGCCCACAAGACTGTATTATTACATATATATAATTATATAGTAATAAATATAAATATATATATATATGTAAAACAAGCAGAAATATATATATATTTGCTTGTTAACACCCACTATTGGCCAGAGTTTGGGGAAATGGGCATGGTCACAAAGGTTGTGTGGCATTCAGTATCACAAGCCTTTTAAAAAGCCTTAGGAGGGCTTGTTGCTTTGACTCAGCAATTCCACTTCATGAATCCATCCCAGGCAAATGATCATGTATGTGCACATGAATTTTGTTTCACATGTTCACTGTAGCAACAATAAGTAAGAAAAACTGGAAAAAAATCAGCAGTAATCTAACAATAAAATGTTTATTAAATAAATATGATAACACCTGTATAATGGGATACAATATATCCTTGAAATTTTTCTTATAGGAGAATATTTAATATCACAAGGACATACTGAAAATATACTGTAATTTTTAAAAGCAAACTATAAAAGTATATATAAATAATCCTGTTTTAGTTAAGAATGTATAAATGCACAGAAAAAGGAATGAAAGGGTATATGCTTATAAAACACGTGAAACTAATTTAATATTGACCTCTAGAGGTAGAATTCCTTATAATTTTTTTTCCCGTAATTACCATTGTTACAGGGATGGGTTTTCTTACCCCTCCTCTGGTGAACACAGACAAGAAGGAATATGAAGCAAGATGAGAAAGCTAGAAGACAGTTTTATTTAGCAAGGGGAAAGTACACTCTGAAAGAGAGAGCTGGTGGCCTGAGAAGTCAGGACCAGCCCTGCTAATCTGAATACTTGGTTTTATAGGAAAGTGTGAGGGGTGAGTTAAAGGTTCAGATTATACAATTGCTCTGGCTCTGTGCATGCTCTTACTGATTGTAGGGTAAAATTGCAGTATTTCCAGAATCCTTTGCCTGGCCTTAGTCCATTTCTGTATTAATAGGTGTTTCTTCCCATAACCTCTGAGGATAAGGGCTGAGGAGAAGCTGTTCTTTCCTGCTTTCTGTTGTGCAATTGGTCTGGTACCCGTCAGGTCGCTGGGGCTCCACCTGCAGAGTATCTCCTGGAAGGGGTGGGGGGAGGGGGAAGCACCCGCCTGGTTGGGGAGAAACAGGAGAGTGATAACGGCAGCAGCTAAGGCATCTAATGGAGCCAGGCCTCTTGTGAGCAAATGAAAGGTTTCTCCCCTAGCTTTTCCCTTGACTGATTTCAGCTTCACCAGTTTCACTGATTTATTCACCCAGGCTGGGAACTTCCCCCTGGAGTTGCATAATGCATACAGGAAAATCCAGGGTGGGAGGTAAAATTCTAATAATAATGTGAATGGGCCAAGGTCATTCTTGGACATGTCTTGGTGTCCTTTGTGCAGGTGTCAGCCTCGGGAACTTTCCGCCTCTGTCTTACGCCTTCCTTTAGACCCACCTAGAGAGGTTACTAGCTTCCACCTCTCCGTTCCTTTCTGCTGCTCATATCTTACAAACTGCATACGTTAGCACCATTGTTACTTTTCTAGTCAGAGAGAATTATTAGCTATTTCAAAAATAATTTATCTCTTTAGATTTCTGTTTCATTTAGGTGGATTATAGGTTCCTTTATATTATTTTATAAAGGAAATTAACATTAATTTACAAGTATATTTTATATTAATATATTTATCTTTGTGTAAACGGAACATACCTTAGTGGCTGATATAGAATAACCACTTAAATATTTGATAAATGATAATACAGTATTTGTCTCTGTCAGAGTTTGTTGACTAAAACTCTTTACATGTCTGTATAACTCCTTTCTTCTTTTTTTATTGTGGTATCATTAATATACAATTACATGAGCAACATTATGGCTGCTAGACTCTTCCATTATTGAGTCCCCATCACATACTGCATTACAGTCACTGTCCATCAGCATAGTAAGATGCTATAGAATCATTACTTGTCTTCTCTGTAAATACTGCCTTTCCCATATCCCCCCTGCCAGTACATTATGTGTGCTAATTGTAATGCCCCTTTTTCCCCTTATCCCTCCCTTCCACCCCATCTCCCCAGTCCCTTTCCATTTGGTAACTGTTAGTCCATTCTTGGGTTCTGTGAGTCTGCTGCTGTTTTGTTCCTTCAGTTTTTTCTTTGTTCTTATACTCCACAGATGAGTAAAATCATTTAATACTTGTCTTTCTCTGCCTGGCTTATATCACTTATAATACCTTCTAGCTCCATCCATATTGTTGCAAATGGTAGGATTTGTTTTCTTCTTATGGCTGAATAATGTGTATATGTACCACATCTTCTTTATCCATTCATCTACTGATGGACACTTAGGTTGCTTCCATTTCTTGGCTATTGTAAATAGTGCTGCGATAAACATAGGGGTACATATGTCTTTTTCAACCTGGGCTGCTGCATTCTTAAGGGAAATTCCTAGGATTGCTGGGCCAAATGGTATTTCTATTTTGAGTTTTTCGAGGAACTTCCATACTGCTTTCCATAATGATTGAACTAATTTACATTCCCACCAGCAGTGTAGGAGGGTTCCCCTTTCTCCACATCCTCGCCAACATTTGTTGTCTTTTGGATGGTGGCCATCCTAACTGGTGTGAGGTGATAACTCATTGTGGTTTTAATTTGCATTTCTCTGATGATTAGCAATATGGAGCATCTTTTCATGTGCCTGTTGGCCATCTGAATTTCTTCTTTAGAGAAGTGTCTGTTCAGATCCTCTGCCCATTTTTTAATTGGATTATTTGCTTTTTGTTTGTTGAGGTGCATGAGCTTTTTATATATTTTGGATGTCAACTCCTTACAGATATGTCATTTATTAATATATTCTCCTATACTGTAGGATGCCTCTTTGTTCTACTGATGGTGTCCTTTGCTGTACAGAAGCTTTTTAGTTTGATATAGTCCCCTTTGTTCATTTTTGCTTTTGTTTCCATTGCCCGGGGAGATATGTTCATGAAGAAGTTGCTCATGTTTATGTCCAACAGAGTTTTGCCTATGTTTTATTCTACGAGTTTTATGGTTTCATGACTTACATTCAGGTCTTTGATCCATTTCGAATTTACTTTTGTGTATGGAGTTAGGCAGTAATCCAGTTTCATTCTCTTACATGTAGCTATCCACTTTTGCCAACACCAGCTGTTGAAGAGGCTGTCATTTCCTCTTTGTATATATATGGCTCCTTTATCGTATATTAATTGACCATATATGCTTGGGTTAATATCTGGACTCTATATTCCCTTCCACTGGACTGTGGGTCTGTTCTTGTGACAGTACCAAATTGTCTTGATTACTGTGGCTTTGTAGTAGAGTTTGAAGTTGGGAAGCGAGATCCCCCTGCTTTATTCTTCCTTCTCAGGATTGCTTTGGCTATTCGGTGTCTCTTGTGGTTCCATATGAATTTTAGAAGTTTTCGTTCCAGTTCATTGAAGAATGCTGTTGGTATTTTGATAGGGATTACACTGAATCTGTAGATTGCTTTGGGCAGGATGGCCCTTTTGACAATATTAATTCTTCCTAGCCAAGAACATGGGATGAATTTCCATTTCTTAGTGTCCTCTTTAATTTCTCTTAAGAGTGTCTTGTAGTTTTCAGGGTATAGGTCTTTCACTTCCTTGGTTAGGTTTATTCCATAGCATTTTATTCTTTTTGATGCAATTGTGAATGGAATTGTTTTTCTGATTTCTCTTTCTGCTAGTTCATCGTTAGTGTATAGGAATGCAACAGATTTCTGTGTATTAATTTTGTATCTCACAACTTTGCTGAATTCAGATATTAGTTCTAGTAGTTTTTGGAGTGGATTCTTTAGGGTCTTTTGTGGACAATGTCATGTCATCTGCAAACAGTGACAGTTTGGCTTCTTCCTTACCAATCTGGATGCCTTTTATTTCTTTGTGTTGTCTTATTGCTGTGCCTAGGACCTCCAGTACAATGTTGAATAAAAGTGGGGAGAGTGGGCATCCTTGTCTTGTTCCCAATCTTAGGAGAAAAGCTTTCCACGTCTTGCTGTTAAGTATGATGTTGGCTGTGGGTTTGTCATATATGGCCATTATTATGTGGAGGTACTTGCCCTCTATACCCATGTTGTTGAGAGTTTTTATCATGAATGGTTGTTGAATTTTGTCAAATGCTTTTTCAGCATCTATGGAGATGATCATGTGGTTTTTGTCCTTTTTGTTGATGTGGTGGATGATGTTGATGGATTTTCAAATGTTGTACCATCCTTGCATCCCTGGGATGAATCCTACTTGATCATGGTGTATGATCCTCTTGATATATTTTTGAATTCTGTTTGCTAATATTTTGTTGAGTATTTTTGCATCTATGTTCATCAGGGATTTTGGTCTGTAGATTTCTTTTTTGTGGTGTCTTTCCCTGGTTTTGGTATTAAAGTGATGCTGGCCTCATAGAATGAGTTTGGAAGTATTCCCTAATAATTCTTTGCATTTCTGTTGTGTCCATTGTGATTTTTCCTTTCTTATTTCTTATTCTGTTTATGTGCAGAGATTCTCTTCATGTCTTAATAATTATGGCTAGGGGTTTATGTATTTTGTTTATTTCTCAAAGAACCAGCTCTTGGTCTCATTAATTTTTTCTATTGTTTTATTCTTCTCAATTTTATTTATTTCTTCTCTGATATTTATTATGTCCCTCCTTCTGGTGACTTTGGACCTCATTTGTTCTTCTTTTTCCAGTTTCAACAATTGTGAATTTAGACTATTCATTTGGGATTATTCTTCCTTCCTTAAATAGGCCTGGAATACTATATAGTTCCCTCTTAGAACTGCCCTCCCTGTGTCCCACAGAAGTTGGGGCATTGTGCTGTTGTTTTCATTTGTCTCCACATACTGCTTGATCTCTGTTTTAATTTAGTCATTGATCCACTGATTATTTAGGATCATGTTGTTAAGCCTCCATGTGTTTGTGATCCTTTTTGTTTTCTTTGTGTAATTTATTTCTAGTTTTATACCTATGTGATCTGAGAAGTTTGTTGGTACAATTTCAGTCTTGTTGAATTTAATGAGGCTCTTTTTGTGGCCTAGTATGTGGTGTATTCTGGAAAATGTTCCATGTGCACTTGAGAAGAATGTGTATCCTGCTGGTCTTGCGTGTAGAGTTCTATAGATGTCTGTTAGGTCCATCTGTTCTGGTGTGTTTTTCAGTGCCTCTGGGTCCTTACTTATTTTCCATCTCGTTGATCTGTCCTTTGGAGTGAGTGGTGTGTTGAAGTCTCCTAGAATGAATGCATTGCATTCTATTTCCTCCTGTAAGTCTGTCTCACCAGGCTCTCTCTCTGGTGTTTGAGGGATTTTGGACTGAACAAGGTTCTTCTGCCTTTTCATGGAGATGGAAGTGGTCACTGGTGAGTGGTGCATGTGTCAGCTGTGAGAACAACGTCCCTTCCTGCTTGCTGGTCGCCTTGCCCTTCTCCGTTGCCTGTGCTGGTTACCCACACACAGGGAGCAGTCTCTGTGTTAATCCCCTGAGCTGCCATAGGCGGGGCAGCCCTCGGGATGGCCTAGGGCCCTGGTGTGGATTGCAGGCGAGCAGCGCATGTTCATCATGAGATCAAAGCCCCTTTTTGCCTTCCGGACTCTGTGCCGGTCTCCGCTGTCTGTGCTGGTCAGCTGCAGGCAGGGGGCAGCCTCTGTGTCTGAGCCGGTTAGCTGCGTGCAGGGAGAAGCCTCTGTGGGGTTGCTGTGGGTGGGGCTGCTCCCCGGCTGGTCCGCAGCAATGTCGAGTCAGCTGGTTTGCTTGCAGTGCCGGGGGGGTGGGGGGAATTAATGTCAGGTTGCTTGTCGCTGTGAGGGGCTTCAGAGCTGCATTGCCACCCAGGGGGTTAGGGCATCTGAAGTTCCTTAAAGTTCCCAGCCTGCTGGCCTGAGTATGGCAGGAAGATCTTGTCCACCTGTTAAACCCTTGTCCCTTTAAGACTTTTAAAGCACCCGCTTCTCTTTTGTCCCAGGGCAGCCAGCTGTGGGAACCTGTTCGCAGTCTTAGTCTTGGATTTTGCTTTTCCATTCCTCTAATATCCAGTACACCATGCAATGTGTGTCTGTGCTCCCGATGCAGATTACTAGAACTGGTTATTTAGCAGTCCTGTGCTTCCACCCCCTCCCCACTCTGATTCTTTTCCTCCCACCGGTGAGCTGAGGTGAGGGGAGTGCTCGGGTCCCGCTGGGTCATGGCTTTGTATCTTACCCTTTTCTATGAGATGTTGAGTTCTCACAGATGTAGGTGTAGCCTGGATGGTGTACTGTATCTTCTGGTCACTCTTTTAGGAATAGTTGTATTTGCTGTATTTCAAAATATATATGGTTTTGGGAGGAGATTTCCACCACTCTACTCATGCCGCCATCTTGAGAATCTCCCACTCCTTTTTTCATTTCATCAGTGGACTTTACATTTCTTACACATAGAGCAAATTCATTATTATTATTGAAAATTAGCCTTTGTTAATAAGTCTCAGGAACTATCATATTCTGCAATGAATGAATCATTGAAATAAGGCAATGGCTTTTGTAGTGAGAAGCTAGCATTTTTCAGGAATCAGCATTGTCCCATAACAAATGACCCAAAATTTAGGGGCTTAAAAAAAACATTTATTTATTATTTCTCATGTTTTTGCAGGTTGGCTAGGATTTCTGGTCTAGGCAGGCTTTGCTGATCACTAGGGTCAGTTGGTGGTTTGATGGGGCTCAAAGGTGTAGAATGACCTGGTTGGCTAGATATCACCTGGGGTACCAGGGCTGACTAGGCCATGTGTTTCTCATTATCCTGTCTTAATCTAGGTTTTTTTTCACACAGTGTGGTCACAGGGTTCCTAAGAGTCGCAAGAGGAGCAAGCCCTAATGCATAACCACTTTCAAGTCTCTGCTTGCTTTCTGTGTGCTCTTGGCCAAAGCGAGAGACATGACCAAGCCTAACTTCAAGGACTGGAGAAACAGACTCCACCTCTAAATGGGAGGAGCTTAAAGTCACATTGCAAAATGATGTGTGTATACAAGGATGGGAAGAATTTGTTGCCACTTTTGCAATCCAATGCAATTTTTAATAGTGACATTATTGGAATATTAGAAGATATTCTAGATAGACTAAGGACATAGTTCAGGTTTGAACTGTAGGGACAAAGGGCAGACCACCCCAAGATGTGTCATTGTAACATGCAGATTATTTTGAGCTGAAAACCTTCAAGGCCCAAAAGACTCAGAAATAAATTTTGACCTACCCACCAAGAATGTAAAAAGAATTTAGATAGAGGAACTATTCCAGGAGGAGAGCTATCACCAAAGATAGGTATACTATAATGTAAATTTGGTGTGGTGGACAGGGAGGGATGTGGCTAAATCTGTTAAGATTTCTCTCTGTGCTCCATTGTTTCTGTTTGGCCCATCAATGAATTTGTTTATCAAACATTTATTCTTTTCATATTCCTGTGTATTACTTTCCTTTTGCTCTGGAGTCTCAGACCCTTACTCCCTTCTTGGTTCAGGATGACGTATATACCTCATTTTCCCTGATCATTTTTGGAGCCCATGTCTATGACTTCCCTATAAGTACATAATTAAACTTTGTTTTTTTCTCCTGTTAATCTGTCATGTCAGTTAGATTCATAGACCAGTTAGAAGAACCTCAAGGGGTAGAGGAAATTTCTTCCTCCCCAACAGAATAAATTTTACAGCTTTTAATTTTTCAAAAATAAAAAAATGTATATTTGTAGTTTACCTTAGTTGCTCAATACATGTACTGAAGGAAATTCATCCCCAAAGCATGAACCAATACTATGAATAAGTCAGTATCTAAAATGTGGGATCCATAGGAAAGAATGGAATTTGATAAAGATGAAAATATAGACTAAAGTAAGGTGACAAAGGACTTTGATGACAAACTTAAGGAGCTTGGATTTTACCCTATAGACAGTATAGAAACTAGAAGCATTTTAGGCATAGAAGTAGCAAAGTCAGATTGGTGTTTAAAAACTTAATAATATGAAGGATGAATTTTAAGGGGAGTGATCAAGAGGCTGCTGGAATTTCCAGGCAAAAGAAGACTGCAGTCTGGACTTGAGGAGTAGTTGTATAGATGGAGAAACTGTTAAGAAGTATAAAATTACCAGGATTCTTTTGTTTTTTGTTTTTTAGGTTGATTGCTAGTGGAGGTGAAGGTGAGGGAAATGCAAAGTAATGTCTCCTAGGTTTTTAATCTGGGGGGATGTTATCTGACCAAGGGAAATGAACATAGGGGTGGAGGAGGAGATGAGTTTAATTGTGGACTTGTTGAGTTTAAATTTTTTCAGGGCATTCAGGAGACCTTTAGTAGGCAATGTGAGTTTAAAGCTTGAGGGAATATCTGGGCTAGAATTATAGACTGAGAAAATGATGTGCTGGAAAATATTTAATAATCAGTACTGGGATGGGTGGGGAGTCTTGATTTTTAGCATTTGCCAGTTTCTGTGGTTATAAATACACCCACACCAATCAATTTCAAGCAATCAATGTGATATCCTTGAGCATGAAGTTGGAAAGCAATTGTATAATGAGCATTGTGAGCTGCTAAAAGCTGGCTCCAGCACTGGTCCTCAGTATATTTGGGGGATGAGTGAGGTGGAACAGGTACATGGGACAAGCGTCATGGTTAATTTTTCCTGCCTATGATGAAAAATGCTGAGATATAAATAGTATAGTAAGAATAAGAGGGACTCCATCTTAAGGCTAAGATCCCATTTTAAAAACTAAGGAGTTACGCCCCGCAGGCTCCTTGGGGAAAACAGGAGTGATGATAAAAGTTTTCATTCTAACAACAACAAAAAAGTAAGGAGTTAGGAGGTAAAATTCTAAAATGCTTTATGGTAATTAGCCAACAACTGACCCAATCTTAAGGCAGGGAGAGCAGTCCTAAATGATATGTTCCCAATGCTTAAGGGTAACCCCTATCTTGGAGAAGAACAGGATCAATAAATTCTTTGTGTTAAATTTATCTTAAAGAATATCTAGAGGACTGACTATGGATGATGACACCACATGAACCCACATGTCAAGCCTAGGCCCCTGTGGATAAAGTGAAGGTTTCTATGGCCAGAATTCTCACCTGGCCCTGGTCAGCTAGCTCACTACACATGTGTGGGTAATATGTTGCTATTGACTCTATATAAACAGCTCCACCCAGTACTCTGGGTGACACGGTGGCGTGGACACACAGCTGCACGGCTGCAGGAGAGCAGAGGCTGGAGTGGTGGCAGCACCGAGGACAGAGACTGACACTGCTGTGCGGGCAGAGGGGCCCAGAGGCAGAGACCAGCTTGCTGTATGCAGACTTGCTCTGAATGGATGGGATTTTTATGACTGACCTGCCTATGGGAATGAAGTTGGGTGTAAACCTTTCACCCCAATAATGTTCCATTGTCATTTCTTGGTCTCATTGAAACCCACTGGCAAGAGAGCCCCTGTGGGGAAGTTGGGGTTCCTATGGCCAGGATCCTCACCGAACTCAAACCACCTGGTGATGTAACTGGCCTGTTGCTAAGCTACCGCTTCCACACCTTTAGGCAATAAGCTATTATTGTGCTATATAGAGATCTCGGCCCAGTGCACTAGGCGGAGGCAGAGACGCTAGTGCTCGACCTACAGCCAGGAGAACAAGCCGGGTAATAAACCCTTTCACCCCAAAGAACGTTTTGCTGTCAATTTCTTTGGTCACATTGAATCTATAGCGAACTTGCCCGGGGCTGAAACCCACTGGCAAGACAATTGGCGAAAGTCAGCAGGGTTCATTGTTGACCAAGAAAAAAGACAGGTGGCCCTTATGGGAGGGATGCTTCAGCCGGCTGCCCCTGTGAATGGGGAAACAGTGGATCGTCCACAAATGGGTATGTGGTCTCAGGTGGCTTGCCTCCTAGAGGACTGGGCCACACCCTAGGACTGTAGGCAAATAGAGGTGACACCTAAGGCTGTAGGGGTGGCCCTTGGTATAATAAGTAGATCCTTTGAGATGCAGAGTGTCCGTGAGGCAGCGGGGACTGTGGGTTGTCTGCTGCTCACAGTATTAAAAAAGGCTACAGAGGAGACCCAAGAAATGGCAGCACGAGAACACGAGCTGCAAACTTCTGTGGATTCCCTGAGGAAGGAGATGGCATTGATGCGAGAGGAGGCAGCAAGAGAGCACTGGCAGCAAGGAGGCATTGGAGACAAGATGGCAGGGCTGCCAGCTGTTCTGAAGGAGGAAGAGGCCATCAAGGAAAAAGATGAACTTCTGAGGGAAGCACAGGTGGAGGTGGCACAAGAACGTCAGCTGCGAAGCATTGAGCTGAAGGTAAGAGAGCTTCTGAAGACTGAGCTAGCATTGTTGCGAGGCACTGTAACAGAGGAGGCACCTGGGGTAGTGGAGAGAAAGGTGCCATCAGCCCCTGAAAAGGAGGAGCTGGGGAAGGATGAAGAGGTGCTCCCAGAGGCACCGGCCCATCCTGTATTGAAAGCATGCCCAGTGGTTGTAAAGAGAATAAAGATGCAGCAGCTGAAAGTTCCCCAAGGAGAGGAGCAGCCCCCTCCCCAGGTCGTGGAGCCCTCTATGGTCCGCCTCTGTACTCAGGCTGGGCTGGTGGATTTGGGCTCCTGGTTTAGGCAAAAGCCCTCAGAGTCAATATCAGCAAGACTCCTGCATCTGTGGGACTTAGGGGTGGATAGAATTGTTCTGTTGGGATCAGAGATGGGGAAGCTGTCTTCCCTGACAGTGCAGCCTGCCTTGAGGCAGCGATTACAAAATGTACATCAGACCCCAGGGAGTCACTCCCTCCTTGATTGGCTTATTGCTGCCCTTCGTGCTATGGGGCCCAATCTGGGTGATCTACCATCCTCTCCTGTTAGATGGCAGACGTATGCTGAGCTCCAACAGGTGTTATGAAGGGTAGGCATAAGAAATGCAATCTATAGTACAGAGAAATTGCCCCAGATAAAGAGATTTTCACTATTGGGATGAGAAATACTGTACTTCATATGGCTCCTACATCCGTCTTTGGGTCTCTAGTGGCCATTCTTTCCCCTCACTTAGGGCATCCCATAAGCGAGGTGACACATACAGTAGCAGACTTAGGAGAGGCTGAAGCAATGAGAACACAGAAAGAAATAAGACCTGTTGCTCACAAGAAGAATTTACAGGGCCCCATGAAGGTTATGGACCCAGATGTGGGTTGATTTAATATGGGCAGGAGCAGATGGAAGGAACTTAGATGGCAAGTCAAATAAGATCTTACTAGAGCTATGGCAAGAGTGGAAACCAGAGCAGCAGTTCCAGCCATTAAGACCAAAGGGGCAGAGGTCAGAGACAGAGTCACCAGTCCGGCCTGTGTGTTTGTAAGACTTTCTGCTGGAAAGCGAGCCAACCTTAGTTGAACCCACACAGGAAGGTGATTGGGGAACATGGTTTGAATGAGGCCTGGAAGGTCGAGGTTTCTGCCCACCAAGGTGGGACAGGAGGCCACATGTTGAAATAGCTATCCATTGGTCCCCAGTGAACATACAATGAGTCCTGGCTCTGGTGGACACTGGGGCTGAATGTTCACTGATAAATGGTAACCCTGAATGGTTCCCTGGGACCCCCACTATCATAGATGGATACCAGGGTAAGACTATCAGAGTGAAAAAAGCCCAAATCCCTTTGGGAATGGGGCATCTACCCCCAAGAGAGTATACTGCGTATATATCTTCTATCCCTGAGTATATTTTGGGGATTGATATCCTGCAGGGTCTTTGGTTGCGGACCACTGCAGGTGAGTTCAGACTGAGA